>BRXX01000074.1:0-68302 GCA_030267905.1 Triparma verrucosa | reverse complement strand
TTAGAGGACTAGTAGTAGGAGCGATGGGAGAGTTTTCCAAGGACCTCTCGGAGTTGATCGCCAAGGCAGCGATGGCCGCTGGTTCGAAGAACTGGGCGGAGCGCGGCGAAGAGTCTGCCAAGCGCGCACAGGCCGTGTACCTCAGGTTATTCCGGAGGAAGATCGCTCTCGCAGCGGTCAGGGCGCAGGCAGTCTGGTTGAGCAGCAGGCTCGAGCATGCACACGCGCATAATGACGGATGCCCAGGACCGTCGTGGAGAGCCAGAGCCCAGAGTCGGAGGGCGAGGAGGGACCACGAGGAGTACATGTGGGCCAATACGAGCTGGGACAGCGCGCATCAGAGGCGTGGCTAGGTCGCCAAGACGACCCCTTCGTAGCGAGTACCGACACATCTAGCTCTTGTTAACGCTCTCTCCTCCCGTGTGGCTGTTTCTCCGAACTCTTCTCCGTCACCTCGTCCGGTTCAGCCATGCATAGTAAAAGGAACACCATTTAAATAACCCTTGGTTCCCCACAAACAAGTCCTGGAAGTACTCGTTAAATCCATCCCCGCTCGCTAGCTGCATCAAATTCTTGAGTGACGTTCCAACTTCACATCCCAAAATCGGTTTCCTGCAGACCGGACAAGGCTGGCCTCGACGGAGAAGCTCCTCCACGCAAGCCTTGCAATACACCGAATGCTGGCAAGGCTTGAGCTTCGCGCTCACAACGTTATCGAGGCAGATAATACACTTATCCTCCTCCTCGACGCTCTTCACGGGGGCAGCGGCGGCCGGAGGGGCGAAAGATCCCGGGGCGGCGACGGGAGCAACAATCGGAGGGGTAGTCTTGGAAGAAATCCTCTCACCAGGCGGCACGCAGAGCTTCTTGTGGAACTTCTAGTGCGCCTTCTGGTACTCCTCCGAGCAGTACCTGACCTCCTTGCATCGTGAACACTTCAGCGGTGCAGGCTTGGAGCATCCAGGGAAGCCACATTGCGGGGTGGAGGTGACAGGCGGGGATTTACTTGATTTCATTTGAGTATAAGGTCGTAGTGTGTTACTGACGTTAATATTGGGGATTTACTGAACAGTATCGACGATAAGGCGCTAATAGAACGCGTGGAATCGTTCGTGTGATGAATTATCGATACAAATTGATGAGCCTTTTTAATTCTGTGTGATTGTCCTGCAAAAGGAAATAGCCGACTTTCTCATTCATTATCACGCGATATGTCAAAAAGAACGTCTGAAGATCTCTCCAATGATATTGAGACACTAGATCCTAAAAATTTAGAGATCGTAGACGACGAGGAGGAAGCATTTGAAGGCTCCGATTCAACTGCCGGCGATACCGATACCGATATTGATTCTGCTGCCGACGATACCCCGGCCGTCGGAGATGATGATTTCATGCATACAGACGACTTCAGGCGACTGTTTGTTGGCTTCGTTATGGTTGATACTTTAGTAGCGATGAGGTGGCTTGATAGAAAATGGCACAAGGTAGTTGAGAAGAAGCTGAGTGAGTTGGAAGATGAGCCTCATGGCGAGATTATTGTTCATGGAGGGAATGATATAAGTTATTATGGTGTTGGTGGAGCTAGTTCTGGTGCGAGGAAGCAAAGGATGATGGAAGTGGAGAAGGTCGTCATCCTTTTGAATATTACGACGGTCGGTAAATGGGCCTGCAGCTGGGCCTCCAAACTCGTTGTTGTAGACATCCCCGAGGGCATTACAACCATAGGTGAAGCTTCCTTCGCATGCTGCAGTAGTTTGAAAAATATAGAGTTCCCAAAATCGTTAACATCAATTGGTAACTGGTCCTTCAGTAATTGCTCTAGTCTAGAAAGGGTTGATCTGCGTCACACGAACGTTCACGTATTAGGTTCAGGTTCCTTCGAAGAATGCTTACTTTTAATAGAGATGAGGGTCCCGGACTCGCTCCAAAAGGTTAGTTTCAATGTCTTCGTCGGATGCCTCGAGCTAGTCCCCTCCGACATTGAAACAAATGACGACGAGGCGGTTATGGCCTACCTACGCTCTATACAATAGAAGACACACCACGAACACATCAGAGTCAGAGAAAGAGAGAGAGAGAGAGAGAGAAAGATAAAGAGGAATACCTAAATAAAAACATTTTCTCAAAAGCATACGAAAAATACCTCCTTTATTCTCCCCCCCCACATGCTACATCTTCCATCATACTATCATACTATCATACTATCAAACTATCATAAAACCATAATGTTCACAAAAGAAACATTGCCTCCTTCATCGTCTCTTGAAACTTCAGCCTCAGTAGGACTTGCTCTACTAACAAAATTAAACAAGTCTAATCCTAACCGCACCAAATGCTTACTGAAAAACATTCCCTCCTCGTCCGTCTCCCCCTCCCCACCAAATAGACCCTCTTTACCTGGTGCTGCAGGATAAGCGTTGACCTCCAAAATTGCCAACAAATTGTTCACATTGCACATTACATCAACTGCAGCCAATCCAAACTTTTGTTCACATCCGTCGCAAACAATCTTCTTTGCCATAATCCCCTGCATCTTCCTGAAAAAATCAGCAACAAATATCTCGACCTTTCCCTTTAACCCACACAGCTCCTCGACATTCCTCAAGAGCAGTCTTCTCGTTGCTCCACTGGCACCGTTGGTAATATGTGCAGCTCTATTCCTAATCAAATCCTCTCTTTCGTCATCACCATATATTTCCTCGACTCTCTCTTTTGCTGCTCGAACCTCATGCTCCCTCACGTACAGAAATATGTCTATTCCTGTGACGATTGCATTAATTGTGTTAACGAGTTAGAGCTGAGCAGTCGCTTTGCTTCGCTCCTCGCAATGCCTCACCTTCACCGCGCTCAATCGCCAACACGTACGTTCTCAGATGAAATTTTCTGCCGTCTAATAACCGACTCCGTACTTCCTTCTGCAGCACAAATTGGGGTATTCGTCCCTTGCTAGCTTGAATACTTTCTAGTATATTTTCATCCTCGCTCACTAGGTTGTAATTCTCTGCAATCAACACTAGAACTTCCTCGACACTCGACACAAAGTGAATACCATTACCGCAAGAACCCATCGGAGTTTTGAAGACTGCGGGGATCGACGGAAGCGCCAACGCTTGTGAGGACTGAAGGTGGAAATTGAAATCAATCAGCGTAGACTCCACAATGAAAGCTGCGACAAGCGACGTTAGAAATTGTGAAGTAGTTGGCAGCAGCAACATTACTGTGGAAGTATCGGCGATGCACCTCAACATCCAGTTCACGCGCCTTCTCATCTATCTCACCTTCGGCCCCTGCCTCCGTGACCGATCTGACAAAATCATCCTTGTCTTCTAAGTCCTCGAATACTTCCGAGTCTCCTGTATATATGGTGCTCGTTCCAACTGCCTCGCCGTCATCATTAGTTGTTGTTGTAGCAAATGAAAAAGTTGAAGGACCTTTCCTCTGCCCACAATCAGCGCCGAACTCCTTCCGTAGTAATCTGAGGCTTTTAACGACTCGGACGTCTCGAAAATCTTTACCAGCCCCTTCGAAGGCTTCCTTGAAAACCCAATGCCACGAAGACCGACAAGCGTAGGCTATCTTCATGCTTAAATTGACGGTGAAACTCTTGTCTTTCCAGAAAATAAAACTTTGGCAACCAACCTTGATCTCTCGCTCCAAATCCGTTGCGTACTCACAGACGTGTACCAATGACCTCCGCTTCGATGTTCTCCATCAAGATTCTTCTTCTCGTACTCCTCGCCGCACCGCTTTCATCTTCATTTTACCTTTCTCTTCCCCAGCCTCGCCGACGACACAGTTGCACTCTGAAACCTCTCTCCCTCTCCATGGCTTCGCTCTCGGACCCTGCCCTGCTATCAACGGTCCAGCTCCAACTTGCCAAATTGCTTCCTCAATTGCTGACTGGCTCGTTGGTATACGGCTCGTTGACATTCTATTTCGACAGACCCCGAGGAGAGATGCTCATCGACGATGATGTGTTGATCAAGAAGTTGTCCAATATTCCCAACGCTGGCCTCGGTCTCTTTGCTGCTCGCGACCTTCCGAAGGGCACGAATCTCGGCCTCTATCCCGGCGTCTTGACTCCCACGAACGCCTACCGCAACAAGGTGAGAAGGCTCGCGCCTCAAAGAATCAACTCAACACCCTCTAACCCTGCCCCAACCTGCCCACTGCAGAAGCTACAAACTCATCCTGAGTCGGTGTCGTACGTTTGGAAGCTGCAGAACGTTCCAGGCTCACTGGAGGAGCGCGGAGTCCTCGACCCTACCGATTCCGAAGGCATCATCTCCGATTACTGCAGTGGCGGCTCAACGACAATTCCCCTCTCCCGATTTCTGTTCCGAACTGTATTTGCAACTTATCGAAAAGCGACGACGCTCTGTCGCATTAACGAACCCCTTGCCCCCGAAGATGCCAACGTTGACTCTACTGAGGAAACTGAGGCGGGCAAGGTGTTGTTCTTTATATCACGTGACGTGGTTGCGGGAGAGGAGTTGTATTTATATTATGGCGAATATTACGATCGAAGCGGTTACGGTCAATGATGATGATGAACATTAAGATTAAGATGATGATAATAATATGATAACGAAGGTGGTGATAATGAATTGATGAAAAATATAGGTAAGAGCGTGTCACTCCTCCTTCTCAAAACAGTAGATTCTAACAAACAAATCGCGTGCAGAATAAATAGATTATGGATATTGTTTTTGTAATACAAAAATAAACACCGACACTTATAACCCATGCACATAAAACACACACACACATAAAACACACACACCCACCACTTGCAAAACCCAAAACAAAAATGAAAAATCAATCCCGCTTCCTCCTCTGCCTCTGTAGCTTCCTCAACCTCCCTTGAGCTTGCTCTAAAGTCTGTCCAGCCGCCCTCTTCCTCCTCCTCGCCGACTTGACGCCGCTGTTCACGTTTACGATCATGTTCTCGTACGTCGCAATAGCCTTCTCCTCCTTTTCAATAAGGTTCGCCAACTCCTGTGCCCAGAGTTAGAAACACTTAACAGTAAAAGTCGGTTTCGCCACCTCTGTTTCACGCTCTCTCACCTTCGCCTCCTTTTCTTTAACTCCAATCTTCTCCTCCAACTCCTCGGAGACCTTCGCCTTCTCCTCATTTGCCCTTTCCTTCTTTGCGATGGCGTCCAGGCATGCCTCATCGTCTGAGACGACCTTTGAGAGGACTGACCGGAGTTTCATTATCTGGGAGGAGAAAGATTGGAAGTTCGAGGTGTCCGTGGACTTCAAGGAGGCGACGATTTCGATGCATTCAGCGATCCTTTCATTTGAACAGCAAACTAACCGTGTTAGTATGAAGCACAACACACTAAAATCAGTTCACCCTAACCCTCACCTCATCTCCTTCTCCTCGATAGCCTCCCTTAGCTCCCTTTCGAGCACTTCGAAGTCCCTCTCCTTCTCCAAAAGCTCCACCCTCATCCTCTTCTCCTTCAAAAGCTCCCCTTTCGCTTTCCAAAGCTCCTCCTCCTTCTTCTTCGTTTCTTCTTCCGCGGTTTCTTTCTGCTCGAGCATTTTGGATTCGTGCTCGCGGGCTGAGACAAGGGAAAGACGGAGGGTGGACATCTGCAAGCTTATCGCGGAAGCGGCGGTTGAGACGGCGCTCATGGTATGGTCGTTGTGGAACTAGCGGCGTAAGCTGGGAGACGATAGGAAGTGAATTAGAAGTGATAAGTAGTTCCTGTGGTACATCTACACGTCAAACAACGTCTAGCTGCAGCTAGTAGATGCAGTGCGCGTGGCAGACCTTCAAAAATAACATTCCTGGCGTTTCTGCCACCGCTGGCGAGACTACTCAATACGTTCTAATATATCTATAATACGCCTATAAACGCAACGATATAATAATTATAGCATATCAATCGGCAGTATGTATATTGACGATACTTACTATCTAGGCTAGGTCCCTCGATTTCGTGTGTCGCAATCGTTTTTCAGTTTTTCACGATCGATTTTCAGATCCCTGGCAAATAAATTCCTGGCAAAAGTTTGGGCTCCTCATCAGTCAGCTCTCATGAATCTCTTACGCCTCTTGGCCGTGGCCTTAATCCTCGGCCCGTGCCTTCACTCTTGTAGTTTGTGTTATGTACGTGTTTATATAATATTAAACAAGTATAACGTTGTAAAATCAGATAAAAAGGGATATAATAAGCAGCATCGTTAACCACATGAGTTCGAACGATAAAGAGTACTCAATTTCAATAAATATAACGGAAGCTCTACTACACAGTGCGAATACGACAACTCTATCACTCTGTACCTCATCTCGTCTTGATCGCTTTGTCACGATAATGCACGTATGAAGCACTTTGGAAAGCACTTTATACTAACCAAAACTTCCACCCAACTTTCACCCCGCTGCACCCCCCTACTACACTACTACACAGGCTGACCAAGTTGCCGATGACCCTAACAGGGACGATACTCCCCAGCCTTCTTCGTTAGATTCTACCGTTGATCCTTCAACTGATGCCACGTCTCGTGCCTCTTCAGGAGCCACCTCAACCACCACCTCCAAGGGGAGGACCTCCAAGAAAACCTCCACTCGTACCGTGTCTAAACCCAAAAAGCCTCTCGCCTCCTCCCTCATAACCCCTTCCCCCGAATCCATCTCCAAGATCCTCCGCAAGGCCGGCAAGAAGGCTCTCGGGGGTGGTCTCCCCGGCGCCGCGGCCGGTCTCGTCCAAGTTCTTTCGCTTATGTGGTTGAGGACTATTATGAATTATCAGTACAGATATGGGACGGGGACACTCGCAGCAATTAGAACATTATACAGGTTAGTGAGACAACGACACCGATAAATTTGAAGGAGGAAAGACCATTAATAAGCTCAACGCAACCGTCAACGTTCGCTCTGACGTCATCGTTCGTTCTCCTCGTGCTCTCATCTCAGCCAAGGCGGAATCGCCCGTTTCTACAAAGGCGTAGAATTCGCCGTGATACAAGGTCCCCTCTCCCGTTTCGGTTCCACGGCTGCGAACGACGGCGTGAACGCCCTCCTCGCTTCCCTGACGTTCTCCGAGAAATGGGGGGCTGGGAGGTCCACTTTTATAGCGAGCCTTGTTGTTGGGATGTGGAGGATAATACTAATGCCTATCGATACCTGTAAGACGGTATTGCAGGTAGACTCTACTGCGGGTTTTAAGAACCTCATCAGGAAGGTCAAGGCTGGAAAGATATCTGTGCTATATCAGGGAGCTATGGCACTTTATGCTAGGTGAGAAGAAGACGAGGACGACGTGAGAATGGCGTCATTTCTTTTTTCTACTCAATTCTAACTCTGTTTCGCTCCCCCCCCCCCCCCTCTTTATTCTCAGCTCGATGGTCGGACACTACCCCTGGTTCTACGTCTACAACTTCCTAAACAAAGCCTCCTGGCTTCCTAATATGATTGAGTCTAAACTCGTGCGTAACGCGTTCGTAGGTTTCGTCGCGAGCGTGGTGAGCGACATCGTATCCAACTCCATTAGAGTTATTAAGACTACTAAACAGAGTATAGGTGAGAGCACGTCACGGATATATCATTACATCACCTTCACAAAATATTCTAATTCCTCGCTCTCAGCGACGAAACACGCCGTAAGCTACACCGACGCCGTGGGTATGATCCTAGCCGCCGACGGTTGGAAGGGTCTATTCTGTCGAGGTTTAAGAACTCGTATCATCGCGAACGGATTTCAAAGCGTCGTATTCACCGTTGCCTGGCGAGGGCTTGCGGAGTACTTCGCGGATAAGAATGAGGAAGGAAAGGAGGAGGCGAGTTAAAAACGTCCGAGAACGGAGAAAGTTCTCAAATAATATATATAAGCACACCCGCACAAGAAAAAAGCGTCGCGTTTTTACATCACAATCATAATTTATTGTCATTTATCTCCCCCATCGTGTACAAGAACTTAACTCTCTCGTTACGAATCGGCCAGTGAAGCACGGAGGCGAGAACACCAGCGATTACCATTAGCCACCACATTAGGTCGTAAGAACCGGTGGAGTCGTATGTTTTTCCGCCGAGCCAGGCTCCAAAGAAGGATCCGAGCTAAGAGTTGGGTGTTGTGGTGTCATGTTAGCGGATTAAGATTAAATTATATACGCTTCGCTCCCTCGCTACTCGCTCACCTGGTGGGAACAGAACGCAATCCCGAACAGCGTGCTTCCGTACTTGGGCGAGAACATGTCGGACAACAAACCAGAGGTGAGCGGAACAGTGCTCAGCCACAGTAACCCTAACACAAATGCGAACCCCAACACCGTTGCCTCGCTCAGCGGAATTGAGCAGAACAAGGCGAAGAGACACGCCCTGCTGAAGTACAGCGCTGACAGGAGCTTGTTCTTGTCGCCCGGAAACTTTGCGCCCAGCACTCCCGAGGTGGCTGTTCCGATCACGTTGCCGATCCCGATCACTGACAGCGCGGTTGCACCAACCCAAGACGGCAGGCCCTCGTCTTCGCAGTACGATGGAAGATGAGTCGAGACGAAAACAACATGGAAGCCGCAAACGAAGAAGCCCAAAACTAGCAGGATGTACGGAGGGTGGACCTGCGCGGCCAGCAGTGTTCGGTGCAGGTCAGGCTCGTTGCCCTCCTCCTCCTCCTCCTCCTCCCCCTTGTCTATTTCTACCCCTTTTACGTCGTCGTCATTGCTTCTTGCTCTACCTGCCCTTGCCAAAACCAATGCCATTGGGAGCATCACGAGAGTCCCTAAACCAACAAGCCGCAGGGCCGGGCGCCAATGGTACGCATGAAGCAGAGCTTGAGCAACGGGAGGGACGACGACGACGCCGAGAGAACCAAGAGAGGTGGTCAGTCCTAGGGCGCGAGACCTCTGCGCAAGCTCGTGATCGCCAAATAAACGCGCAACGGCACCCAAAGTAACGCCAAATGAAATTGCTCCTCCAGCCGCTCCCTGAAAGGGAATTGTGACCATGAACGCTGCTGAGGAAGAGGCAAACGAGGCCAAGAATAGAGAGGCGAAGACGAGCGTGGCACCAGAGCCGCAAGTCAATAAAACCCCATACCGGTCATTCAGCGCGCCCCAAAATATCGACGTGAACCCGTTTAGCAGGACAGCCAGCGCAATTGCCATGCTCAGCACCTCACGCCCAAAGCCCTGGTCGTCCGATATTGGCTTCAGGAACAGGCCCAGCGAGGAGTTTATTCCGAAGCCCAGGCCGCTGATGACTCCGCCACATACTATGCCGCTGAACCTCGTGCTACAGCCGAACATTTTAATTGAGATGGGGGCGCTGAATTTATCGGGGGGGGCTATTAAAGTGCTGGAAGATCGACGCCGTATTCAACCCCACACCCAAATCTTTTATCCGAACATATCTCCCAGCAAAGCTCGCAAAAACCATGTCCAAGCAGCAATCATCAATATCATGGACTCAGCAGCTCCCTTCATTGGCACTGGGCTGGCTGCCGTTGGCCTGGCGTATATGCTTCGCTCAAAGCCCTCTTCCAACCCTTTCCCGACCGACGTACGTGATATAAAGTCAAATCATGCAGTGTGACGAAAACTTCAGCTCGCGTCATGAAGGCAAACTCAAACTTTATGAATACAACCCAATAACGCGATCCCGAGCCCCAACGCGCGTTCTTATCTCCTTCAAAGCTAACTCCTCCTCCGCCCCACAGACCAGGACCCCTGCCAAGGCGTTTGAGCACGACAGGGAAGTCAGGAATGCCACCATCAAGGTAAGAGACATCGCTACTCCAGACCAAGCCCTTCCCATTCTCACCCCCCGCTCCCCGCCAGCCCGGCTACTCTGCCAAAAAGCTTGAGAAGCACGTCGCCGCCAATGGCGACTTCGACGCAATCATCATCGGCAGTGGCATCGGGTCCATGACCTGCGCCACGATCATGGCCAAGGCCGGAAAGAAGGTCTTGGTCCTGGAGCAGCACGACCAGGTAAGAAACCAGCGAGGAGCAAATGGACGAGCCGGGAATGCGTTCTAACTCGTCACGGTCAATCTTCTCTCGTCGCAGCTCGGCGGGTGCTGCCACAGCTTCTACGAGAAGGGTTTCGAGTTCGACACCGGTGTCCACTACATCGGCGAGATGAGGAACAACACTGCGATCCGTTTCCTATTCGATCAGCTCACCAATGGGCAGCTCCAATGGTCCGACGTCGCAGATGACTACGACACCGTGGTGCTTGTCGATGACGAGAACCAGGACGCCGCCAGTCTCAAGGCCATCGAGCAGCACGTCAAGAACGGCACCACGTTGCCTTCCTTCCAGTGCTCCATGCTCAGTGGCCGCGAGAGGACCATTGTGGAGGTGAGGGAGTGTGTCTTATCTATCTATCACCGCTACATAATTCTAACTCGTCGCAGCTCGTCAAGAAGTTTCCCTCTGAGGAGAAGGCCATTCGCAAGTACTACGACCTCCTGACCGAGGTCAGGAAGGCCATGCTCGGATTCGTCGGAATCAAGTTCATGCCCAAGTGGGCCGCCACTATGCTCATCAAGACTGGCCTCGTGAACAAGTACACCACCTACTTCAAGCTTGCTGAGAAGTCCCTCACCCAGGTGCTCGATGAAATCACCGACAACAAGACTCTCAAGGCCGTCCTCGCCTACAACTTCGGCGACTACGGGACCCTTCCCAAGGATGCCCCCTTCGTCATGCACGCCGTTTTGGTGAACCACTTTTTGAACGGTGTCAGCTACCCCATCGGCGGCAGCAGCGAGTTCGCGTACCACATGTTCCCCACCGTCGAGGCGGCCGGTGGAAAGGCCTTCGTTCGCGCGGAAGTCGGCGAGATCGTCTGCCAGAACGGAGCTGCCGTCGGCGTCAGGCTCAAGAAGGACGGCACCGTAATCAAGGCGCCCATGATCATCTCCAACGCCGGCCTCTACAACACCGCCGAGCTCCTCCCTCCCACCGTCTCCCCCTTGAAGAATATGACTGAGAGCGGCGTTCAGAATGGAGTCGGCGGCATCTCAGTGTACGTCGGCCTGAACAAGTCCAACGCTGCTCTCAACCTCAAGGGAAAGCACTTCTGGGCTTTCTGGACCAAGAAGGGCCAGGAGGATCTCGACGGCGTCTGCCAAAAATACGTCGACCGTGGAGGCAACGAGATGGACGATGGACCCGTCCCCTTGTTGTTCATCTCTTTCCCGTCTGCCAAGGACCCCCTCTGGGACGAGAAGGTGAGGCTCTGGTAATGCGTCGATTCCGTGCTACTTAATTCGTTCTAACTCATCGATCGTCGCAGCACCCTGGAAAGGCCAGCGCCACAATAGTGTCGTTCTGCAACTACGACTGGTTCGGCGAGTGGGAGGGCGAGAGGGTCATGCACAGAGGAGAAGGTTACGAGAAGAGGAAGAAGGCCATCGGCGAGCTCATCTGGAAGCAGACCGTCGCCCTATTCCCTCAGCTAAGGGACTGCGTCGAGTACTTTGACGTCGGAACCCCCGTAACCAACAAGTACTACATCCGCGCCCACAAGGGAGAGATGTACGGCCTCGACCACAACAAGGAGCGCTTCACCGCCGAGGCAACTAACGAACTCAGGCCCGAGACCGACATCCCCAACCTGTACCTGTGCGGACAGGACATCTTCAACTGCGGAATCGCCGGCGCTGCCTTCGGCGGCCTCCTTTGCGCCTCCAAGGTTCTCAACCGAAACGTGTATGCGGACCTCGTCGATCTGAAGAAGAAGAGTCCTCCGTCGATTCCCAAGTAAGGTCCAGTTTAATTGATATGTTAGGGTAGGGGTAACGAAAATAAAAACGTCGAATTGAATTCAATTTCATCATTTTTGTATTGCCTTTAGCGTAGCTTATGCGCTGAAAACCAGGATTCCGCTATTTTGCATCCTCTGGTGCTGCTGCTCCTGCCGCCTTCTTTCCGCCTCTCTCCGCTGCTCCTTCGCTTCTGCCCTCGCCCGCACCTCCTCGCTCCGCAGATCGAGGTTACAGAGGGGACACTTGTGGTGGTTGTTGATCCACTGCTCCAGGCAATCGTGGTGGTAGATGTGGGAGCAGGGGAGCTGCACACAGTCGTCGTCGTGCTCGTACTCACAGATGCAAATGGAGCAGAGATTCTGTTCCTCCGTCATGATCGCTTGGGGGTGAGAGTGAGACGGGGAATCTGGAGGGGGCGGCAGAGATTTCGCTCCTCCTCCTGCCTCCATGTCCTCCAGACTCGTGTCGCTGTCCGGGTTGTATTTGAATCGCTGCACGAGACGAGGAGGAGCGAGCCGAGGAGTTAGAGTAAAGCAGCGAGAATTGACGAGACTCCTCGAGGCCTCTTACCTTCCACTTCGCCTTCTCGTCGCTGTCTACCCCGGCATTCTCTGGTTCTAGGCTGTTCTCCTCCAAACTCCTCATGATGTCTCCCAAGGCGTTTGACAGCTATGAATCGAGGAAAACGAATTAGTGTCAAGATTTCAAGATAGGCTTCAATCTTAGTCTTACTCACCTCCGCATCTCCCCTTGTCCTCTCCTTCTTCCAGGCGTGAAACGTGAACACGGTGCAGAGGAGACAGAACGACATGAGGAACCAATCCTTCTCCAGGATCGCCAAAATCCAAAGCCTGACGACTATGAAGAAGAGAAAACAAATCAGGGCGAAGAGTTTGTGCCGGCGGGCTGATCGTATTGCCAACACCTCCTGCCTGTGGTGGTCCGACAGCTGCTGAAGAAAAGTCATGAAATCGTTGTCCAAGGCAGTGTAAGTGCTGTTGTAGGTTGTGGGGGGGTTCGAGGGGTTGGGAGGGTTGGAGGGGCTGGCGGAGGGGCCAGCGGAGGGGTTGGGGGCTTGGGCAGAAGGGTTCGCATTTGCAGTCTCCATTGGCTGAATGGCCGGGGACGACATGTGGTACGCGAATGGGAACAAATTCGCGGGTCGTTAGGCTCGGGAGCTTGCTATCGGGGTGGAGAGGGGATGGGGAGAACCGACTTTAGGGAGGGGTGGAACTCTGATCAGGTTGGTTTCCGTGCAAGATGTTTTTGGATAATTTATTTTAAGGGGAACTTCTAGTGGGGGGGAGAAGGGAGGAGGGACGAAGTGGGTTTTCTAGGTATCAGCGAAATGAGGTAGGCGTTGGAGTGTCCAGCTGGTATATTTTATTTGGGGAAATGAAGTTGGGAATTCCTTTGCCCTTTTGCCTGAATTCTGCTCCGCTCTGCAGCCTCCAAATTCTCGTCTGTTCTTGTGTTCACTTGTTGCTTCTGCCGTAGAACCTATATATTATCCTGCTTGTCCAATAAGTATGACGCTCCATCCTCTCGTTACCCTGCTTTTAATCATGATTTCCTTAACACAAATACAGGCAACCCCCCCCTCCCCGCCCAATGAGCCCATAGTGGCTTGCAAGGGCCGTAATCTGGGCACGAGGGCGAACCTGGCGGTGAACATTGTGGAGGGGGCTACCACCTGTGCTGAGGTGGAGAGAATAGGGTCCGGGGATGTTGTGAAGGTTGCATTTAAAGCCATGAGGTGCGTGCGATCGGCGTTTAGAGTGGGGCATTTTTATACTCCTGTTGCTGCTCTGCTCTGATCTGTTTTGCGTTTTTTTTTCTTTTCTCTGCCACTCTGATCCTCTAACGCCCGTTGTCCGTCGTCGCTTCTCGTGTTATCTTTCTTGTGCAGGTTCGACACATGCGAAGTGTTCGATGCCACTGCTCTTGACGAACACTTTGTCTTTCAGGTCGGCAGGGGCGACGTTCTCGAAGGATTCGAGAGGGGGCTTTTGAACGGCTGCGCGGGGCAGGTTAGGAGAATGACGGTGCCGAGCCACCTGGGATTTGGCGAGGAAGACATGGTGATTGAGGGGTTGGGTTTTTCTATTCCTGGGGGGACGAGGTAAGTTTAATGTGGGGGGGGGAGAGGTGTGGGGTTGAGTATTCTAACGTCGACTTCTTCTTTTTCTTCCGCGCAGCCTCATTTACGAAGTCACCATCGTCGAAGTTGAACAGTCGGAACTCCCACAGGCTCTTGAAGAGATTGACGAGGAGGTGCAGGCCAAAATCGACAGAGCCGACAAGATGGAGAAGGAGCACCATTTCAAGGTCACGAGCCCCAGAACCAGCAAGCACAGGGTGCACAACATGAAGACGAGCAACCATGAGCTGAGCCGCAAGGGCTTGGAAAGCCACAAGGAGAAGATTGCGGAGAGGAAGCTGAGGAAGGAGGTCGAGAGGCGGAGGAGGATGGGAGAGGAGAAGCGCATGGGCAGTGACAGAGGTGCTCAGGATCTGTAGTCTGTTTGATGTCATACAGCGTGTGCTGTGGTGGTGGTTGTGGTGGTTGTGGTGGTAATATAATAGCCTCAAACATAACATTTCTTGAGATAAAATCATTCAGGTTTTTAATTATCGTGGGCATTTAGGTATCATCATTATTGTTTCTATTTATTTCATCGATAGGGTCCGTTTATGGGACTCTGTTCCTTGTATTGCAGAAAGGAATTCAGCGCAGAAGCTGTAACAATTGTTGTTGAGGAGGTGGAGGTCAGGACGGTCGCTTCTCCAATTCGACATGAACAAGTCTATTTCGCTCTCAAGAACTGGGGCTAGAGAGCAGTCGAGGACGGGAAAGGAAAGCAAGGGGGTTGCTCTGTTAGTTGCAGGAGTGGGTGAAGGGAGCTTTCGAAATCGGATCGTCGCAGGGACCGATTGGAAGGACAGCAGGCGTTGGATAGTCGCAGGGTCGTCGGCGTTGTTGGGGAGGAAGTCGAGGATGTAAGGTTGCGTAGAGGAGGGAGAGTCGTCGTTGTAGTAAAGAATTAACTCTTGATGTAGCGGAGGCAGAAACGGAGGGGAGCCAACGAGAGGGACGAACCGGAATGATACCCTCGAAAAGGAAAGTGAAAGGAGGAGCACCAGCTGACTCAAGATCATTCGCCGATATATGTTCGCTTGTTGGTGGTGTGAATAGTGTGTAACGTTAAATGAAATTTGCGAGGCTACACTACAACGTGATTTTTGAGAGATTTTAGTGTTTAGGCTATTTTAAATGTTTTCTTGGTAAATTTTGGTCATATTGTTCACTTGAGATCTCTAAGAGGAGTAATATACCATTAAAAAGTACAAAAAAAGGATTTGTTTTTGTGTTCATTTTGGCCTCAAAAATGATCAAAATAAGTTTTAATTCGACCAGATAGTGTTCTAATAGCTATATTTATATCCTCAGTATTCTAAATATGGAACTTATTGTGTCTATAACACTTTTTATCTGGAAAATTCATTGTTGAAATCAGTCAAAATGCTCTTCTCTTGAAAAATCCGAAAGATTAAAAATTCGTTGAGAGGTCTCAAAGTAAATAATATGAACAAAATTGATCATAAAAATACATCAGTCTTGACATAAATATTTCTGGGAATTTTTTCTATAGATTCGACTGAATATCACCCCACGTACGGCGAATTTCGCCACTTTTGACCTCGCCTGTGATTACATATACTTTCTCTCGCCTCCTCTTCTCACGAAGTCTTCAGGTGTTCACTCACCGATCCACATTAGCTTAATCTGACCGATTCCCGATGCCCCCGACGCAGCCTTGCCTGTATTACTGGGGCGAGAAGGGCCGCTACGGCTGCCAGTCGGGCGACAAGTGTACCTTTTCCCATGATGTGTCGCCTTCGCAGTTCAAGGCGCAGCAGGATAAACTGAAGCAGGCGGCTAAGGCGAAGGCAACGAGGCTTATTCGTCCCCTTCCGCTCGTGCCTCAACCTGCACCCACACCCACACCCACACCCATTCCTACACCTACACCTACACCTGCCGCTCCGTCTGGCCCTGGCTCAATACCGAGCATGTGCCGATTTTTCTCCACCACCGGCAGCTGTGTCGTTGGGCTCGCCTGTCCTTTCCAGCATTCCACAAATCCTGAGGAGGAGGCTCGTCGATGCGCTGCGTTCTTCTCGCAGCAAGCGAACCCTCCTCCTTCGGTTCCTCCTACGCCCCCTCTGCCTACGCCTCCTATTCCTCCCACCCCCAACAACAACAATAATAATAATAATAATAATAATGATGACGACGAATTGCAGTGGCAAGTTCTTGGTGATGATGAGGAAGAGGCCTACTTCTTCGGCGCGCCTAGCTTCCAATTCCCTGCTTCATCGACTCCCTCCGACCCTCTGCCAGTCCGTCCAACGCCCCACCCGTCCTCCTGTCTCCCCTCTTCCGGCCCACCTTGCCGCTTCTTCCTCAAGGGTGCCTGCAGAGCAGGTGCAACTTGTAGATTTTCACACATCGCACCTCCCCCCCCAACCACAACCACAACCACAACAACCACTATTCACACCTGCTCCATCTGCTGCGAAGACATTGTTAACACATTCGGAGTACTCCAGAACTGCTTTCACACGTTCCACTACAAGTGCCTGAAGAATTGGCGACAAGAAGGGGAGTCCTCGAAGCAGTCGCTGCGCTCCTGCCCCCTTTGCCGCGCCCCCAGCCACTTCATCGTTCCCTCGACGTGCGCCATAACTGACGATAGCACAAAGAAGCTGCTGATATCAGCGTTCAAGTTGAATTGTTCGAAGAAGCTGTGCGCGACCTTCAGCCAGACTGGAAGGTGAGAAGAGAAGCGACGAGCAGGGATGATAAATACATATAAATATACGCCGCTTCTAACTCCTCCCAAACCCCCAACAACATAATCCAGCTGCCCCTTCGGAGCATCGTGCTTCTACAAGCACATTGACCCCCAAACTGGCCAAACTGCCCTCCCTCAAACAATCCCCAGGGTGCGCCTCGACGACGAAGGCCTCTCCAAAGGCATATCAAATGTAAATTTATCAGACTTTTTAAAATAAATTCATAATGTCATATCGTCGCCCATTTCGAGAGCCTTGCGATTCATCTCTATATCCAACTCGCCCAGCTTCTTGTAAAAGCCGAACCACTTCTCCACATCCCCGCCGGCCTTGTCGGCCTCTCGAGACTTCACCCCGTTATTTTGCACGATCCATTGTTTCTCCCAGGCTCTGATGTGCTTCTTCCACTTGGTCTTCAGCTTGACGACCTTGCTCTTGCTCAGCTGCGCCCCTCCCCCCAGAGCTTCCTTCGTCTCCTTCACCGTGTGCTCCAAGTCCTTCTTGCCCTGCTTCAGCTCCTTCAGCTTGCTCCGCGCCTCTCCGTACTTCGTATACCAGCCTACCCTCTCTCGCTTCAATTCGCTAGTCATTTCCTTCCCCTCCTCACCAACCCTGGCCTTCCACTTATCCACCCAGTCCCGGATGAGTGCCTTCCAGCCAGCCTCGATCTTCGCCACCTTTTTCTCTACGCCCTTCTCAATCACCTCACTGTAGATGGTGCTGAGCTTGAATTCGCCCCACTTTTTCTCAAGGTTCGCAGCCTTATCAGACCAGTGTTTCACCACCTGTGAGTGTGCGTGACGAGTTAGAATAGAATAAATTAGGGGTAAAATAGTGCGGAGAAAAACAAATACAAGCTGCTTCTCGTTTGATCAACCCCACCCCCAACCCCCTCACCTTCTTCGCCTCCTTGATATCAGAGTAAACCTCGTAAAACACACCCTCAAACTCCTTCTTCTCCTCAACACTGATTTCCTCCCCCCCAAAGGTCTTTTCCCATGCGTTCTCGAAGACCCTGATGCCCTCCTTGACCTCTCCTCCCACTTCCTCGAAATCGACAGCCACACCATCGCCCCAAACATCCCTCTTCAAAACCCCCCACCTCTTCACTAGCGCTTCCATACCCTCCGCCCACTTCAAGGTCATGCCTCCCCCGAAAGGCAACCTCGCTTCCAGCAGCTCATAGTTCTTCCTCGACCGCTTGTACAGCTCGTACCACTCCTTTTTCTCATTCTTGTCTTCCTTCGTGGGTTTCCTGAAGACGTTCTCCTTGTACTTGCTCTCCCAGTGCTTCAGGAGCAGCTTCCAAGCGTCTCCGAGATTGTCAACCTTCTTCAAGAACTTTTCCCCGAAAGCGTCGCTTGATTTTAAACCCTTCCCAAAGAGCTTCCTGTACTCAAAGATGAGCTTCTTGGCGTCCTCCAATATCTCAGTCTCCCACGTCGTCAAACTCTTGATTTTCCGATTCCCGACGAGAAACCTCACCGCCAGCAACTTGAGCATGACCCTCCGCTTTTTCGGCGTCTGCAGCACCAAGAATTTCTGTGATGAGCGAAGCGATGAGTTAGAATACAGTTGCTGTGGTGGTGGCCACAACAACAAACAGAATTGACGCATTCCCAGCTCGTCGCTTCCCTCCTCGCAATTTTGTCCTCGACTTTTGTCTCACCCTCCTCAAAACCAGGTCTGAAGCGTTTGCGTCCAGAGTCTCTCCCAAAGCCTTGCCCGGCAAGAGGCTAGTCTTTCTGCTCCTCGAGTGATACTCGGCGCACTCATCCAGCAGATCATTTGTAATTATGGCCAGGATTGACCTATTCTTGAGTTGCGCCAACAAGCAGTTCCTCAGCTTTCGCATGTCGTCTTCCAAGTGATGAAGGGGCGCCATACTTGGCTCGCTCGCGTGGCATTTTTCCAATGTACTCCTCGCGTTCCTGACTGCGTCAATGAACTTGTCAAAAGTGCCGTTCCCGCCGCTGTTTTCCCTCCCCCTGGCGAATATTTTCTTTAGAACGCCCTCAACTTCTCGCCCTTCTCCCCTTGCCCCCCCCTTCCTAAAAAGTCCACTGAAAAACATCACCATTACGAAAGCAACGACCAACCCCATCCCGTTGACAAACCTCAATTGTTGGTTTGACCTAGTGGGTAGCGTAAAAGCCGTTCTTATCCCTTGGGCCGTCGCCAGTAAGACGCCGTTCGTGACGATCAGACAGACGCTGAAAACCAGGTTCACGCCGTTGGAAGACGGAGAAACGAACGGCCGCCCGACCATGTTGACGCACAACAAGAAGTACCCGCTCACAACAACGAAGAAGGAAACAACAGACATGATCTGCAAGAAGTCTTCATCGTCGCTGCCCCAAAGATACTTGAACAGGTCCGTCGAATTCAAGCAGTAGGGTAAAACCGTCAGCACAAACACCACCGATTTGATCAAATCGTAATACCTGTACCTAAACCTGTAAATTTTGTTCAGCCACTGTCCGTCATCCCAGTTTTCGCTCAGCTCGAAGATCTTGCATATCTCGCAGCCTAGACAAGATTTTTCGTAGTCCAAGCTGTTGTTGTAAATGTCGTAGTCCGAGATCGCCAGGTAATTGCTTCTCATTAGATAAGCGTTGGACACGATGCACAAGAGGCTGCACACCGACAGATAAAAGTAGTACCCGCCCCCGGCACATTCAAAACTATGGTTAGAGTAGCGAAGAGCGAGTTAGAAACATGCGGCGACGAGAAGGTAGCAATTTATTGAATCTCCTCTCTCACCTTGGCTCGGATTTCAAACCCCTGAAGTGGGCGTACTCTATTTCCCACGTCACCTCTACCACCCGGGTCACGTTCTCACACCGCCAGAGGCGAGAGGTAGCTATCAGAACCGGGAGCTGGAAGTATTGGAGGAAGACGTGGATGCGAGATTTCAACAGCATGTAGGAGATGCGTTTCTCGCCTATGTTCGGGGAGCCTTTAGCGTAGATGTTCGAATTCTTATACCGAAGAAGCCACACCAACGTGAAGGGCACCATGTTTAGAACTAAGGTGTAGAACGGCGACCACCCGTTGGAACCGTGGTAGCTTATCCACTTGGGCGCCGAGGGGGACAAGTAATGGGTTAGGGTGGTGAGGTCCAGGGTGGAGAGGGTGACGAGGGCGGTGGTTTGGAGGAAGGGGGAGGGAAAGTAAGAGACGCTGAAGGTGTGCAGCAGGGAGAATAGCTGTAGGTAGGTGAAGATGCTATTTTTTGGGGCTAGGGGTTAGTAGAGCGACTGGGACAACGAGCAGGGCAGCAGAGGAAGGTAAACTTACATGCTGATCTTTTCGAACCAGTACAAGTCCACAACCTTGGCATCACCACCACCGAATTGGGTCCCGCCCGGGGCGCCTTTTTTCGCTTCTTCTCCAGCAGGAGCTAGAGGGTTGGGTCCTGAATTTAACCCCTTGTCGCTCGGAGGTACAGCAAGGGTTTCAAATTCTGGGACCTCCTCGTCGACAGGTGCGAGGGGATTTGTCTGTGGTTGAGCCATATCAGCAGTCGGCGCATAATTCGAACTGGTTTTCCGCAACATTGCTTTCATTTTTTTATTAATATGAACAGCAGGGCAGCAATAAGTAAATCCAGCAGAATGTCCGATGTGTGCATGTTTTGCGCATCAGAAAAACACCCTCTCCACTTCAAATAAGTGTCCCACTAACCTGCCCTTAACATGCCCTCCAAAGTTATCCCTATCCTGCCCAAAACACCTAGCTGAGGATGGATCGTTCCGCCAAATCACCGAGAAAAACCTTTGTTTTCACCCGCCTGCAACTGGGAAGCATCGTTGAGCAATTTTTGCTTGCAGGAGGGCAACTGACGACCCAAGACGACACAGAGCCATTTCTGGACTTCGTTGATATTGATGTGGAAGTGGCTATGGAGGAAGGCCTGTATTCCTCGAATAAAGACCAGGAGTTTCTTACAAAATACGCACATGAGCCTTACAAGGTCACCTCCTCGGCACCTCACCCCATAGTTTCGAGTGTCTCGTCTGTCGGAAAAATCCTGAGTAGTAAATCCTCAGTAGCCCGTAAGAAGAATAACACAATAGTGCCCCTTATAGAGAATCTTGCGTCAACAGCCTTTAGTGTCTTGAACACGCCCAACGCTATGATGTACATGGAGAACAAGAGGAGAGACAACGAGTTTGAGGAGAAGAAAATAGACCTTATGGACAACAAAATTCAATCATACACCCACGAAGAGGATGAAATGTTCACTTTGGCCCAAGGACTGCTCTCAAGCATCAAGATGAAAGGGGCCATCCAATTCAAGAACTATAAAAAAACCTTTTCTCAGACTTTGACGTTTCAGGGTTTCTACAATCTTAAGGAGGCCGACATCTATATCAAAGCGACGTACAAGGTCAGAGGAAACCATAGCCACGTTGCAGCGAGATTTACTAATTATTACAGGTAAGCTCCTGACGATGCATGGGGGAATTTATTCTATTCTAACTCGGTCGCTTCGTTCCTCTCTTTACTTCGCTTGGGCCTCGATCGCTTCGCCCCCTCACGCCCAGTACTTGTATGAATCCCGCCTTTGGAGCGATGAAGGAGGCAGATGATGAAGCAACTGATTTTCTCGAGATCCCCAACGACCACAGCGCAATCTTCTGCCAGGCTTACAGCTTTCCATCCCCCCTTTCAGACCGTGAAATAATATGCAACATTGTTTGGAAGCGTTTGAACGATAGAACTATCATAGCAACTTTCTACCCGTTGACTTCACACGAACAGGTCGAAAACAAGGACTATAAGGATTTTATTCGAGGTTCTTTCCACGGGGCGTACAAATTCACGCAGCTTGACGATGGAAGCACTGAAGTCGAGCTCGGAAAGCACCTCAATTTTGGCGGTCACCTCCCAAGGGTTATAGTCCACGGGTTCGTTATACCAAATTTTGATCGGATGATTTCTAACCACCAAGTCTACTTCCTCAATTCTCTTCCTTTGGTTGATCTGACAAAAGACGACGGAAAAATGTTAGGCGAGATATTTGTCAACCAAATCAAGAAGGCGAGGAAGAGGGGCGGTTGGAAGAAACGTGCTGAACTTACGAAGATCGGCGTCGACGAGTTTCTGTACTGTTCAGTAGCCATGCGTGAGCTGTTGCCTCGGCACCCTTGGTTCAGGGCGTTGCTTCTCGAGATAAGCCTGAACCAGGTGAAGGTCGCGCCGACAGTGACAACAGCACTTTCCGAAATAAAGGATCAAGACGCCATCAACTTGGCAAAGGGCCTGTCGACCATCATCCTCTCAAACACAGAAGCACCAACAGCTGTCGACCACTGGTTTGCACAGAACGTAGCGCTGGAGGAGTTTGAAACGGAGTACCTGTGGACTCGCTCTTTCTTTGTCGAGATCGCTCAGTACAATCTAAATACGAGTAACTGGGTATTTTTTCAAAGATGCGCTAGCTGTATTGGTAGGCTTCAAGCCTGCCCTCGACGCTTATCGTGTCGGGTCGGGAGCTGAGCAGGGGGAGCATCAACTTCTGAATCCGCTTGCTGAAATGAGCTATTGCAAGGTTGTCGAAGTCGTTTTCGAAGCAGTTCCGTCGACAATCATTCAGATTTACGCCTTACTTCTTGCCGACAAGAGAGGACTGGACGCGCTTGCATCCATTCTGGTTTCGGCGTTGACTGTTGGCTTCACGTCGTCCATGATCAGTTACGACTGGGACACGAGCCCTTCTCAAAGGGCGAAGGCCCCCTCATTCTATGGCTTTGTCCCTGACAAAGCGTTGACCCGAGCAATCTGCTTCTTCTCGATGATAGCGATCTCATTTGCACAGGTGCTACTCCTACGTTCTCTTGCGCTTTGCTTGCCATGACAAACACGAAGTTCTTGGCTCTCTTCATAGGTCTGGACACCGGAATTTTTTTTCTCTACAAGATCATTAAAAAAGACTTTTATCAGCAATACAACTTGTCAGGCATTTTGAGATTGACTCAGGCTTGTTTGACGAGATTGACCACCACTAAACTAATGGTAAACTATACCATGATGTTCCAACTCAGAAACCCGAACGAAGCCGGTGGATTCATGTTCATGTTCGCAGTGCTCTATTCGATTGTCGGAAGCTTTATCTCCGCCCATCAGAGAGGACCAAGAAGATCTAAAGATCAAGGTGCTCAAAGACCACCCTGACGTGTACAAAAAGTGGGGCGACGAACTGATCAAGCCATGGACAATCAACAACTGGAACAGGTGGGAGGAGGAGAAGCCGGCGTGGTTCACGGATAAATGGATTGATCACGTCCCTAATCATTACGTTCCGTACGACTGGCGAGTCAAGTACAAGAAAACCAAGGGTAGGGCCATCGATACAAAGTCACAGCAGCAGAAAAGGAGAAGAAGTATCGACCAAGTGAAGGCCCTGTTAGGCGGCGAAGAAGATCGTTGATAATATCAACACTTTCATAATTTCAAAAAACAAACAAGGCAATACCCGGGTAGCAATAATTTCTTTATTAAAAATAAACATGGCAATAGAATTACATTATAATTACATTATTAAAACTCCTCCGGCCTCCAAACCTTGCCACCGGTTTTCAAGTTCTTGAATGTGGTGCCAGCCTCGGCCTCGTTGACGATGATGATATAGTTTCCGTTCTTCCAGCCGAACTGGTGGAGCCCGTCGTAGTTGCCCCTCTCAATTTCGTGCCATATGCTGAAATACTGGCCGATCTTCTTGAACGGTTGTGACGGCAGTCCAATTTTGACGTTGATGTAAATCACAAAAACCTGATCCCGCTCGCTCTCCAGCTGCGCCAAGCTGACCAGCTCCTGCCCGCCCTTTATCTTCGCCACGATGTCCTCGTCGTACTTTGCGTGCACCGCGTTCTGCCACTCGTTGCCGCTCCACTGAAAGCCCACGTCTCTGTTGTAGCCGATGTCCTTGAAGTACGTGTTGTGATGGAAGTCGTCCATGAACGTGCCCTTCACTCCGATGTGGTAGTCACGCGGCACTTCGGGGTGGATGCAGTCCCGCCCCTTGTGCTGCTTGGGATCTCTCATCCAGTGGTCCCAGTGCGTTTTGGGCCACTTCTTCTCCAGCTCCTGTTCCCACAGTTTCCTCGGCATCAGCCACCCGAGCCCCGGGAAGTAGTTGGTCCTGTGAATCTTCTGTTTATCGCTGACGTGCATGGCCAAGCCGTTGTCGTTCCAAGCGCTCATTATGAAGGTGGTAGGATCCTCGTCTAGTACCGGCGAGTTGCTCTCGAAGTAGTGCAAGAAGTCCGGGCTGAAGAGGAAGTCGTCCTCGATGATTATTATCGCAGGGGAGCGAGGGTTGAAGGCAAACCCATTCGATATGGCGAACTTGTAGTGGGTGGCGATCTTAGCGGCGCCGTCACGACCTCTGAGGTTGCCCTTCATGTTGTTGTGCACGATGTTGAGGCCGTAGTCCTGGACAACTTGTATCACCGAGGCGTCGTTCCCATCCTGGACGACGATGATGTCCTCCTTCCTCACCCCGTCCACGTCCAAGAGCGAGTCCAACGTCTGCTTCAGGTAGTCAGGTCGGTTGCACGCCAGGACGACGAGGGAGAACTTTTCACCGGTCTCCAAGTACTGTTTCATTTCCGTCGGCGCCGGTTGCCGAGGCTTCGGCGGCTCTTGCAGAGGTTGCGGAGGCGCGGGCGGTGTCGTCGCTGCCGGGTTAGGAGGAGGAGGAGGAGGTTTGTTTCTTCTCGGCGGTGGATCAACTGGTTTTGTATCAGGAGGTGGAGGCTGTTGCCGCTGATCAACCTTCTGTATGTGTTCCCTATCTATATCTATTACCCCCGCTCCGCCCAATGCCCCGCCCCCACCCCCGTGATACATTTTCTCGTGCCTCTTCTCCGCCTCGTGAACAGTATCTGCGCTGAAGTGCCACGCCATATTTGTGGACCCTGTTACGCCCCCCACGTGTATTGAATTATGAACGCCCAGCTGGAGACCCACTATGAAAGCGAGGACCAGCAAAATCGTCACGTTGATCGCCATATTGCGAACAGCGAGCGTGACCATCTTCGAATGTTGATTTTGGGGTGGTTGCTCTAGAAAAAAAGAGAGAAGATAGAGATGGGGGGGAGGTAGGAAAGTATCCCCTGAAAGCAGCTACCTGCAAGATGCGAGCGACCTGCTTTTCACAGTCTCTCTATCGCTTTGAAGTGTGAATATTTGTGCCAGAGGGGAAGTCCCAAAAAGCAAAAAGGGGCTTCTCAGCAACATTCCCCTATAAGCTTTGCAACAAAACCAACAACTGTAACACGCTCGAAATATTCACCCCTTCTCAAATATTCAATAAAATCACGTCACCGGATCCGTTCTTCCTCCTATTTCAACCTCCTCGCCGCCCACCGTTACCCCTCTCTTCGAACGAACCTCCTTTAATTAACCTTTGCGCCGCTTCAAACTGAATCGGCAAGCAGTAACAGCACAAGCTCGGCATCTTCTTGGGTCCCGAACCAAAGACTTTATTAAACCGAAACATGTTTTCAAGGAAGCCCACTTGCCACCCTCACAGGAGGCTACCCAAAAAGCAAGGTGAGCGCGAAGAGGAGGAGGGCCTATGCGGTTAAAGCGAAAACCTAACCCCGACCCACGCATAACCCCCCCCACCCCCCCCTATACCCCGCACCCCACAGAATGCGACCGCTTTCTCGACCTGTACCGCTCCCTTGCATCCCAGTCGAATATTGACGTCCCCCCGCAAATTGCGACCCAGATAAACAAGAGAAAGGACAAGCTCGACCTGCGCAAGTGCAACCTCGCCGACTCCCACGTGATCGTCCTGTGCGCCGTGCTGATGCAGCTTCCCATTTACGGCAAGATCAACCTCCAGAACAACAGGATAGAGGCGAGGGGAATCTCGGCCCTTGTTGGGGTGATGCAGGAGCACCTCAGGTTGATGGTGGCGGGGAGCTTCAGCATGGAGGAAATGGCGGAGTTGAGGGAGGTCAACGTCGACGGCAACCCCGTGTCGCCCTCCCTGCAGTCCTTGGTGGATCTGTACAGCTACCAGGAGATGCTCCTCTACGTTCGCATGCGGTACGATATCCGAGAGGCCTTCTTCGTGGCCGATCCGAGGGGCACCGGAAACATCGACGCCCAGTCGCTGCAGAGGGCGGTGAAGACTTACACCGGAACCAACTTCAGTAGCGAGGAGGCGGACATCATGATCTCGCAGTTCGGGAACCAGGAGAGCAGGAAGATAAATTTGATCGGCTTCGAGAGCGCGCTGGTGCTCAAGCTCCAGACCTCGCAAAAGAAGGGCAAGCCTGCTTTGATGCCGAAGATGACGGCGGCTCAGGAGTCTAGACTCCACCCCTCTCAAGAGACCCCTCCCGCCGAGCCAAGCCCTCTGATGCAGCCCCAGCCGACTCCCAGCGGCCCCCCCCCTGCAGCGCCGCAGCCCACGCCTCAGAACACGCCTTCGGCCCCTCAGCCGAAGCCCCACCAGCGCATGCCGTCGCCCGAGCCCGTCGACAACCCGCCCCCTTCCAACGTTGACGTCGAGGACGACCACCCGCACAAGCACCATCACCACCACCACGTTCACCACCCCACCCCTCCTCCCCAGACCGCGCCCCCGCAGGCGCACAACGAGCAGCAGCCCCTGCCGACGAAGGTTGACCCGCCTCCCGCTCCCTCCTCGGAACCGTTCTTTCCGGAGGATGACGATTGGGACACTTCGGACTTTGACGCTCCGGCGGTCACTAATGCGAACCCCAACAGCGCGGTGACGAACACCCAAGACGAGTGGGGCGACGATAACTCCAACTGGGCCAGCGCCACTCCTCAGCTTCCCGACCCCCCCGCGAAAAGGTCTCCCATGTTGCAACCCGTCGGGGGAATGAAATTGGACGACCTGCAATCTTCCAACGGGACAAGGGGCGGCTTGTCCGTTCTTGTCGAACCCAACGCTGACGATGAAGAGCAGAAACCAAGGGGATCCGGACCTGGTGTCACCGAGCGGAGCCTAAGGGGGGGGACTGGGTCCAGTAGCAGGTCGACGAGTCCGAAGCACGTTAAAAAGATGGCTGACGCCGCGATGAGAGAATCGGACGAGAACAGGTGAGACCAGCGACGACCGGATATATTTTGCCAACTTTAAGTCTAACTCGCCACTTCGCTCGTCGCAGCTTGAGCCCGGATGCCCAGCCGTCTAAACCGCGCTTCACGCATTCGCTAGGGAGACCGACGCCCACGACTAGGACACCCTTGGGCCAGTCTCAGGCGTCCACGGCCAGCCCTTACGCGGACCCTAACGTCATGAGCGAAATCATGTCTCGCAGAGCTCATTTGACTGGCTCTGGCGGCGACGTCAAGAAGGCTGGCAGGACCGGGGTCAACGGGGCAACCATTACTGGAGAAAACCTCAAGACGGAGTGGGCCAACGCGAACGCGGGTGACGAGAGGGAGTCCAAGAACTCCTCGTTGCTTGCGTCGCACAGCTCAGAAACCTCAGTGGCGGCGTCTCATGCCCCCGACATGTACGAGCAGAGCAACTTTGGCGGGGGACAAGTTGAGCTGCCTCAAGACCTGAGCCACCTCACGTTGGCCAGGCTGGGCCTCACCAGCATAATTTTCCCGCCAGGTTTGAAGGTCGTGACGCTGGAGAACCTGGTCAGCCTCGATTTGAGCTACAACCAGCTGCATTCCTTGAACACGCCAGCACTCTCCGCGCTCCCGCACCTGAAGCACCTTGACGTCTCGAACAATCTCTTGGTTCGCCTTGCAACTGGAGGAGACAACCACCTCCCGGCGACACTCGAGAGCCTGGACGTCAGCTGCAACAACCTGGCGAGAATCTGCGGTCTTGACAAGTGCATGGACTTGAGGATGCTGAACCTGTCCAACAACAAGCTCAAGCTCGTCACGGGGCTGGAGTTCCTGGCGAGCCTTTCCAACTTGGATTTGAGCGAGAACTCCATCGCGAATGCCGTGGGCATACGCACGCTTAGCTGCAACTTGAACCTGCGCAATTTGAAGATGAAGGGCAACCCCCTTTCTGAGACGAGGGGCTACAGGCCCACCGTGATATGTCTTTTACCGCACGTCAAGAGCATTGACGGAAAGGGCCTCCCTAGGACTGGCGGAGTTAAGCGCCACCCCAGCAAGAAGCCCGAGCCGAACGAGCCCCCGAAGCAGAAATCAATGGGGCACCACCTGCACGGAGACCCTCACGCCAACAAGGAGAACGAGCGGTTACGTCTCGAGAAGGTCAAGAAGCAGGCCGAGGCCGACCGCCAACGCATGCTCAGCTACCAGAAGATTCTGGAGTCAAGGGCCACGGAGCCCGAGTACGCCAAAATCAAGGGCCCCAAGCCCATCAGGCTTAGCTTGGAGGAGCAGGAGAAGCTCTTGGAAAAGCTCACCCACCCCATCTACCCCGCTAGGAAGAAGGTCGTTCTTCCCGGCCACGCCAAGCTCGCCTTCGGCAGGAGTGTGCCAAAGGACGAGCTGGCGGAGAAGAAGAAGGCCGCAGCGGGCAAGGGCGGCGCGACCAGCGTCGCTGCGTTGAGGGCGCGGTTGGCGGCGGCCAAAAAGGGCGGCGGCGGAGGCGCCAAGAAGGTCAAGGTGGAGGAGAAGAGCAAGGGCGTTGGCGGTGGCGCCAAGGGCGGCAAGGGCGATGAGGAGGGTTTGAACGGCAGTCACGACGTCAGCGACGACATCGCCCAACTTCACAGGGAGGTCATGCGCCTCCAAGAGATGCAGGAGACGGGATTGAGCTTGGTCCAGGCGCAGGAGAAGCACCTCGGCAACATCACCGGGGACTTGGCCGAGGCTCGGGCCCGGTTGAGCACGTCGCCCAGCAAGGTTCTGGCGAGCAGCGGGGGGAGCATGAGCGCCGTCGACCTGATCAGCAGGTGAGCGAGGAGCGACGCGACGAGCTGCTTTTAGCTGGTGGTATTTCACAACGCCACCGTTTCTAACTCCATCTGTCATCAAACTTTTTATTGCTACACTCGTCGCAGCTTCAGCAGCAAGACCCCGTCCATCTTCGCGCGCAAGGAAATCTCCGAGTGGGTGCGCGAGATGGAGAGCGAGTTCGCCACCTCGAGCACCGCCCTAAGCGTCCTCGTGGACATCCACAGCAGGGGAAATTTGGAGGACGGGACCCTCGCAGAGTACAGGAAGACGCTTGAACAGGTCGGGGTTTTCAACGAACTCAGGATCCCGTCATTCGACTACGGCGGCTACGTCATGTCCGAGGAGGAGAGGGTCGAGGTTGGCGACGTCGCCAAGCGCGTGGTGAACTCCCGCGCCGGAGTGAAGCAGCTCTTGGTGCTGTTGGAGATGGGCGAGAACGAAGACAAGGTCGAAGCCCTGATCCGAAAGCTCGAGGGAGGCGCGGACGCCGTGGAGGGAGTCGAGGGCATGGGGACCGTCGTCCCGTCCGAGCCGAAGGACGACGAGCTCATGAGCGTCGCCAGCAGCAGGTGGAGCACCGAGAACCACGCCCAGGACAACCAGGGGCAGGCCCAGGTCGTCCTGCAGCAGCAGAGGGAGATCCAGCAGCAGCACCACCACCAGGCGATGCAGCAGCAGGCGCAGAGGGGGGACAGGAGGATCATGAGCGACACCGCTAGCATCACCAGCACCATTCCGGAGGAGAGGGAGATCGAGATGGACGACATCATGAACCAGGCCGCGAGGGGGGAGGGGGGGGGGGGGGGGGGGGGGGGGGGGGGGGGGGGCAGGGGGGGAAGGCACGGAGTTGGGGTGCCGACCTCGCCAGTCCTGTCGAGCGCCACGACCACGGTTCCAGCGTCCGAGATTTTCTCCAAGGAAGAGAGAGAAGGGGGAGGTGTTGTGGGAGGGGGAAGTGGAGGGGGGAGTGTTGGGGTGGAAACAGTGGGGGTTGGGGTCGGGGTTGGGAGGAGAGGGGATGACGTCGAGGTGCACAGGTACGAGACTTCCCCGCAGAACTTGGAAGACGAGAGGGCATTGAGCGAGGTGGGCGGAAGGAGCGTCGGGGCCGTCAGCAGCGAGGGCGTCGGAGAGGAGGAGGAGGAGGAGGAGGTTGTTGAGGAGGAAGAAAAGGTCGAGGCCGAAGTGGAGGTGGTGGAGGAGTCCAAAGTTCAGGCCTCGGCGGTCGAAGAGGATTCCTCATTCAAGGTCATGTCCGTCCAGGAACGCCTCCGAAAGAAAATGGCCGAGCAGGCCACGACCCTCGACCTGAGCTCCGACAGCGACAGCGACGCCTCCTCGAAGAACGGAGGGGGAGAAAAGGCTGACGACAGGCTCTCGAAACTCGAGGAGATCGAGAAGAAGGCGGAGGAGAAGGTCAAGGCGGCGAAGGAGGCGGGGGTCGACGACGGATTCGACGGATTCGAAGATTCCGGCGGCTTTGGGGGCGACGAGGGCGCCGGAGGGTTCAAGTCCCCGGAGAAGAAGGTTGAAGGGTTCGACGGATTCGATGACTCGGCCTTCGGAGGCTCGGCGGAGCCGGTCAAGAAGACAGACGGCTTCGACGGCTTCGACGACTCGGCCTTCGGAGGCCCTACGACTGCGACTGCGAATATCAGTGATAAGAAGGTTGACGGCTTCGACGGATTTGACGACTCTGCCTTCGGAGGCTCGGAAGAGCCTGTTAAGAAGAAGGCCGACGGCTTCGACGACTCTGCCTTCGGAGGCTCTACGACCGCGACTGCGAAGGTTGACGGCTTCGACGGCTTCGACGACTCTGCCTTCGGAGGCGTTGTCGCTCCTCAAGCCTCCTCAACCCAACTCCCTCCCTCAAATTTCTCCTCCTCAGACTCCCAGAGTACCTTCGACATGAAAGCCGCTTCAGTCTCCGTATCAAAATCAGTAATAAGTTCCGTCCCCGCTCTCGAAGCCCAGAAAAAAATACGCTGGGTCGAAAGGTGGTCAGAAGAATATAACCAATGTTATTACTTCGATAAAACAACGAAACAGAGTTCATGGGAGAAGCCTAACGAACCTTATATCCCTCACGCAGAGTACGTTAGCAGCGAGGAGAGTAGTTACAGTGATAGCGATAGCGATGTTAGTAGTGATAGTGATAGTTTGTAGAACCATCAGTGTGTGTTTTTATTTATTTTAAGAAAGAAGAAAAAACATCCATTAGGTTGAAGGTCAGAAGAATATAACCATGTTATTACGTTCGATAAAACAACGAAACAGAGTTCATGTTTCAAAGCTTAACGAACCTTATATCCCTCACGCAGAGTACGTTAGCAGCGAGGAGAGTAGTTACAGTGATAGCGATAGCGGTGTTAGTAGTGATAGTGATAGTTTGTGAAAAGAACGTGTGTATTTTATTTATTAAAAAAGTTATGTCGCTTCGATTGTTTACTTGTTGTCGGTAGTCGTTTGTCCTTAATATCCCTTCTCTGTAATCCCCCATTCTAATCTTTCTTTCCCTTCTTCCTTAAAGTTTCCTCAACCCTTTTAGCCTGTTCTTCCCTAGCTTCTCTCTTCGCTTTATCGAGCTTACTCTCCTTCTTATTCTCGTCCTTTAGAGAATCGTTCTTGAGAGAAGTTTGAGAGGATAGGGCGGCCAATTCTGCTTCGGAGCCTAACACTTTTTTTAGCTTTTTTAACGAGGTTAAGGTTATGTCGATTGAGGAAGGCTTTTCTTTGGAAGGGGAAACTTTTGAAGGGAGACGGGCGTAGCCCATTAGGCCGACGGTTAGGGAGAGCCAGGCTAGGAAGAAGGATTCGATTATTTCCGGGGACTGGTTCTTTGTGACGTTGTTTAGGAAGTCTGTGAGGGGGTTGGGGCGGGAGATTAGGTTGAATTTTAGGGAGAGGAGGAGGAGGGTTAGGAACTGGGAGAGGCGGGAGGTGTAGATACCGAGGGAGTAGGTTAGGATTTGGAGGAGGAGGCGAAGGGAGGAGAGGGGGACGGGGAGGGGAGGAAGGAGGGAGAGGGGAGGGTACAGGACTAGGATTAAGGATGGTAGGATGAAGATGGATAATAATCTGAACATTGTTGTGCTTGGCTGTGATGATGGGCGGCTTTAGGGTTGTGTTTGTTAGTTAAAGGGGATTAAAGGGCATTAAAGGGGATTAAAGGGAAGGACATGGGACTCCTGAAGGCATTACAGTATACTGTACGTGTTCATACGCAGCGCAAGCACCAATATTGACGATAGCGACACATTGTAACGGTATCAAAATGGCGTCATTATAAACCGTAACAAACGTTATGCGTTGTGAGCGTGCCTAGGGCAGCCTAGGGTGTAATTATAACTCAAAGTAATGAGAACCCATGTCTGGACTGATAAAGGTCACAGAATTCTGCACATAGTCCACATTTGCCATTTTTAGCCAAACATCCTGTCGAAGGAATAATGTAAATATCATCGGCACAAAGTCAAAATGCCGCTAAAACTCCTTTTGAAATCGAACTTACCAGGCAAATGATTTTGGCAGACCACCAGAAAAGAGGATTGAGGAAAAGTGAAATCTGATCTCAAACGTACACTAGAGTCTACACCCTATTATATTCGAGGACTTCCACTATCAATTGAACTGCTATTTTATCAGATTATAGTATCAACGTTGTCACGAGCTATAGATCATACCGATCATACCTCATCTAGGTGACCAAGAAATCATGCCTCGAACCAAGGCTCAAAAGTCCTCAAACAAGTCCTCAAACAAGCAAGCGAAGAAGCCGACGGACTTCAGCAAGATCAAGACCGCGGACGAGTACAACCAGGAGTACCTGGACAGGTCAGAGGACGAGTCAGAGATAGACAGTGACGATGCATTCGATGAGGAGGATGAGAAGAAGTACGGGAGCCTGTTCGCCAACAACAACGACGACGACGACGACAGCAGCGATGATGATGACGACGACGACGACTCCTCCGCCAACTCAAACGCATCATACGACTCCGACTCCGACTCAGAAGAGGAGGAGGTCGACATGCTCGCAGCCCTCGACAACCTCCCCACCTCCTCCAAATCCAACACCCGCAAGTCCCTCTCCACCTCCCACGCCTCCCTCCCCGAGTCCCGCTTCTCCTCCCAAACCAACTCCTCCACCCTGACCATGGACGCCCTCCTCAACCCCGTCTCCTCCGCCCCCAACTACACCACCCTCCGCAACACAACCTCCAAAATAGACGCAACGAAATCAGCGTCATCCCGCCTCTCCGACGTCGTCTTAGACCGCGCCAAACGCAAAGTCAATTACTCCTCCACTAAATCCGACATCTCTAATTGGACAGACGCAGTTAAGATGAACCGTGAGGCTGAGACTCTCGACTTCCGTCCTAAAGGACGCGAAAGGGTCACCACGAACACCCTGAGTTCGACCTTTGAAGCCGCGAACGACTTCGAGAAGAAAATTGAAGCGGCTCTCCAAAAGCAAAAGGCTCTCGAAGACTCCGAACATCCCGGCTCCTTCGACTCCGACGATGACCTCGGTCACAACAAAAACCTCACCATCTCCGAGGTGAAAAAGCGGCACTCTGAACTCGCTAAAATCCGATCCCTCCTCTTCTACGAGGAGTCAAAGCGCCACCGCCTGAACAAAATTAAGTCAAAGAAGTACCGTAAAATCCGTAAAAAAAAATCTGACCGTGAAAAGTCGAAAGAACTAGATCTCCTCGCCGAAACGGACCCTTCTAAACTCCTCGAAGCCGAAGAAAAAGACGCCGTAAAAAGAATGGAAGAACGTATGTCCCTCCAACACCGTAACACGTCAAAGTGGGCTCGTAAGCAGCTCAGGAGAGGGAATATTGATACCGATACTAGAAGGATGTTAAGTGAGCAGGTGAGAATGGGGTGGTTAAAGACGAACGGACATGAGAAAAGGAAATATATTTAAGATAACAACCATGAGGGACATGTTACGAGAACAAACGGGGGTTGATGACAACCCTGCTAGCGTTTATGAACGTTATCGTTTTTAATTGTTTTTTTTTAAATTACACCATTCTGACACTCGCGAACAACCGCGTTTTTCTGTGTTTTGATCGTCGTTCACAGATTGCTATATCAGATAAATTGAGAGCAAAGAAGGACGGAATCGACGAAGGTACTTCGTCAGATTCAGAGGATCTTGAGGCTGTAGCACGTGAGGTAATCAATGATACGCAAGGTGACGGTGATGAGGTTGAGGGGAGGGGACTTTTTAAACTCGATTTTATGAAGAGGGGGATGGAGACGCAGAGGAAGAGGGCGAGGGAGGAGGCTGAAGGGATATTGAGGGAGATCGAGGAGGAGGAGGAGTGGAAGAGGAGGGAGGAGGGGGGGGAGGAAAGCGAAGGAGGAGAGAGCGAGGGGGAAGAGGACCAGAAGGAAGAAAGAGTCGGAAGAGAAGAGGCGAAGCGCATCCTCGAAGAAGGCATCGAGAGGGAGACAAGAGTTGGAGAGGGTATCACCATCGACATCAGCGACAGCGACTCCGAGGACGAGGCCGCCTCCTCCAAAATGGACAAGGTCGAGAACAACAAGGTGACGAAGAAAGTGTCTACGAGGGCCGAGAAGGCGAAGGAAAAGGACGACCTGAAGAAGAAACAGAAAGAGGGAGCCTTCGAAACAGAGGACAACCCGTGGATGCAGCAGAAGCAGCCTAGCAAAAAGGGGTCCAAGAAAGTCGCCTCTCACTCCGTCGTCGACGTCGACGCCGGCGTCGCTCTCATGATCGACAAGACCAAGGTCGACGTGACCGGCTCTACGTCCGACTCCGAAAACTCCGAATCGGAGGACGTCACGACCTTGACCCAAAAGCAGCTCGTCAAAAGGGCCTTCGCCGGTGCCAAGGACGCCCGCAAAGACTTCGAGCGCGAGAAGAAAGCCCTCGCCGATAGGGATTCAGGCAAAAAGGAAGATGACACAGAAGTCAAAGGCTGGGGATCATGGACGGGTGTAGGCGTCAAACCTCCCAGCAAGAAAAAAAGGAAGAAAGGGAAGCTAGCCCCTCCCTCCAAAGAGCCCGAAAAGGTTAAAAGAGAGGACGCCAAAATGCCCACCGTCATCCTGAACGAGAAAAGGCACAAAAAATCATCACAATTCAAAGTAACAACAGTCCCATACCCTTACACCTCTGCCGAACAATACGAAAGAGCCATGGCAGGACCTATAGGAAGTGACTGGCAGACGACTAAAGCAGTCATTGAAGGTACTAGACCTGAAATAATTACTAGGGCGGGAAGGATTATTGATCCGGCGGGGAAAAGGATGAAGAGAAAAATTATGGAGGAGAAGGGAGGGAGGAGGAAATTCAGAGCGTGACAAATAGCCAACACGTTTTTAAGAGCAATTACGTATTTACTTAATTTCTTTTCTTCTTATTTTCTCACTCGATAACGACCAACAGATCCCCCTGCTTAACACCATCCCCATCCGTAACACTAACCTCCTTTACCACCCCATCACAAGGCGCCGTAACCAGCGTCTCCATCTTCATCGCGCTCAGAACGACCAGCGGATCCCCCTTCTTAACCTCATCCCCACTCCTCACCCTCGTCTCAACGACGACAGACTGCATGCTAGCGCCTACGTGTCCGATGATAGACTCCTCGGCCTTCGCTCGAGTTATGACCTTCGATTCAACCGTAGAATCCTTTACCTTTATGCGTCTCTGAGAACCGTTCAACTCAAAATCAACCGTGCACATACCGTCGTCACCTGGAGGAGATATTTGAAGAAGCTTGACCGTCAAATCGAGACCGTCGGCGACTGGAACGACGATCTCCTCGTCACGGGACATGCCTTGTATGAAGTTTCGTGTTGGGAGATTTGAAACTGCTGATTTTCCAAATTCTTGGCGTTTTAGGAGCCAGTCGTCGAAGACTGACGGGTACATTACGGAGGACATTACGTCGCAGTCGCGGATTATGGGACCCCATTTTTCGGTTAGGGTGGACTTGGTAGAGGCGAAGTCTATGGGGGACATTTCGGCGCCTGGGCGGCCGGAGAAGGAGGTGTTGGAGCTTCCTGAGATGGTGCGGCCTTTGATGATTTTGCTGCGGAGGGGTTCGGGGAAGCCGTGGGGGGGGATGCCGAGGTAGCCCTGGAAGTACTCGACGACGGATGTGGGGAAGTTGAGGGTCTCGGCTTGTTCGATCACGTCGCGTTCCGAGAGGGAGTTAGCGACCATGAACTGGGCGAGGTCGCCGACGACCTTGGAGGAGGGCGTCACCTTGGGGATGTCCCCGCAGAGCCTGTTCGCGGCGGCGTAGGACCTCTTGACGTCGCTCCATTCTGCTTCGAGTCCGAGCTGCTTGCTCTGGTAGAGCATGTTGGTGTATTGGCCTCCGGGAATTTCGTTCACGTAAACGTCGGACGAACCCGACATCTGCCCGCTCTCGAAAGGACGGTAAAGGCCTCGGACTCCTTCCCAGTAGGTGTTGATCTCCGAGAGCTCTTCGAGGTCTACGCCAGTGTCGAGTTCGGTGCCCTGGAGGGCCGCGACGATCGCACCCATGCTCGGCTGAGAGGTCATGCCGGACATTCCGTCGACCGCCGAGTCCACCGCATCCGCTCCTGCCTCGGCGCAAGCGATCATGCTCGCGACGCCAGTCCCTGCGGTGTCATGGGTGTGGACGTGGATGGGGAGATCGGGGTGCTCGGCCCTAATCGCGCCGACGAGCATGGTGGCAGCCTTGGGCTTCAGGAGGCCCGCCATGTCCTTGATGCAGAGCACGTGAGTGCCAAGTCCCTTGAGCTCCTCGGTCAACTTCAAGTAGTACTCGAGGTCGTAGAGGCCCTTGTCGGGGTTGGATACGTCTCCAGTGTAGCTGATCGCGCTCTCCACGATTCCGCCGGCTGCGCCAACGGCGTCGATTCCCAACCTCATGTTCTCGACGTAATTCAAGGAATCGAAGACTCGGAAAACGTCCATACCCGTTTTCTGGGCCATTTCGCAAAACTCGTGGACGGCGTTGTCAGGGTACGCGGTGTAGCCAACGGCGTTGGCTCCCCGGAGGAGCATCTGGAACGGAATGTCCGGTACTTTCTCTCTGAGCAGAGCAAGACGGTCCCAAGGGCACTCCCTCAAGAAGCGCATCGAGACGTCAAAGGTGGCCCCGCCCCAGCACTCGAGGGAGTACGCGTCCTCGAACGCCACCGAAGTGGGCTGAGCAATTTTGAGGAGGTCGGTGGTCCTGACGCGGGTGGCGAGGAGGCTGCGGCGAACGGAGGAGTTAGAAGAAATGCAGCGCTGAAGCTAACGCAAACCCAACTTCTCACCTCTGGTGAGCGTCGCGCCAGGTCGTGTCGGTGAGGAGAAGGCTCTTCTTGTTCCTGACCGCCCGCGCAAAAGCCTCGGGACCGTCAGACGTGTAAATTTGGCGGAGAGATTTGTTGGTGTTGAGCTTGTTCGGGCCGAGGTTGGGAACAATCGGATCGACTGTGGAGCAGGGGGCACCGGTGGCGCCAAGGGCAGGCTCCGGACCGTTGACCGTGACCTCCGCAATGTACTTGAGAATCTTCTGAGCGCGGTCCTTGGAAGTGGAGGGAGCGAGGAGGTCAGGGTTCTCGCCGATGAAGGAGGTGGTTACGGTTTTGTTGAGGAATTCATCATGCTGTGGAGGAGCGGAGCGGCGAGTTAGACTACTGTAGCAGTGATTTTTGCCTCTTAAGAAAAGGAATAAGCGCACTCCCAACTTCTCACCTCCAGGACGTTGAGGAGGAACGACTTATTTGTGGTGACACCACGCACGCGGAACTCCTTCAAAGCGCGCTGCAGCTTCTTGGCGGCCTGCTTGCGCTCGGCCGCCTTAGCGGTGATCTTGACGAGGAGGGAGTCGTAGTGCGGCGTGATCTTGGCGCCGGGGAATCCAGGTCCGTCGTCGAGGCGGATGCCCATGCCCGCAGGCATCCTGAAGACGTCAATAGTTCCGGTGTCCGGCCTGAAGTCGTCGGTGGGGTCCTCGGTCGTCACGCGGACCTGCATGGCGTGGCCGCTGCACGTGATCTTGTCCTGGGTCAGTCCGAGCTCGGCAAGAGTAGCCCCAGATGCGATCTTGATTTGAGACTGGACGACATCAACTGCGTGGGGGGGTTAGCATCGGGTCGTTGGGGTTTTGTCACTGACCAAAAATCTTACCTCCGGTGACTTCCTCCGTGACGGTGTGTTCCACCTGGACCCGGGGGTTGACCTCAATGAAGTAGTGGCGGCCCTGCTCGTCGACCAAGAACTCCACAGTTCCCGCGTTCTTGTACTTGGCGGAGGAGAGCAACCTCACGGAATCGTCGAAGAGGGCGTTCCTGGTTTCCTCCGTCAGGCCGGTGGAGGGGGCGCACTCGACGACCTTCTGGTGCCTGCGCTGGACGGAGCAGTCGCGGTCGAAGAGGTGGACCACAGCCCCGGTTCCGTCTCCGAGGCACTGCACCTCAATGTGGCGCGGATTCTTGACGAAGCGCTCGATGAAGCACCTGCCGTCGCCGAAGGCTGTAAGGGCCTCTCCGGAGGCTAGGCCGAACATCTCCTCGAGGTCCTCAGACTTCTCGACGACCCTCATGCCTCTGCCTCCACCTCCCATGGCGGCCTTTATGATGACGGGGTAGCCTATCGGATCGTCGCCCCCCTCGATGTACTTCCTCGCCTCCTCGGCGCTCGCCACGGCGTCGTCCGTCCCGGGAACGACGGGAACGTTCGACGCGATTGCGAGCTCACGGGCGGAGGTCTTGTCCCCGAACTGTCCGAGGTTGTCCGGGGTAGGGCCGATGAAGGTCACGCCGTTCTTCTCGAGCTTGCGGGCGAACTGCTCGTTCTCGGACAAGAAGCCGTAGCCTGGGTGGACGGCCTTCACCTGATTGGCGACGCAAATCTCCACGATAGAATCAATATCAAGGTAAGCGCCAACGGGGGACCTAGAAGCGCCCACGAGGAACGCCTGCGCGAGGAGCGAAGCAACGAGTTAGAATAATATAGATGTAGCGGTGCAGATGCTCTCTCACTAACCTGATCGGCCTTGTAACGGTGCTGCGTGAAGCGGTCCTCGTGAGCGTAGATGGAGACCGTTTTGATGTCTGCGACGAGCGAAGCGAGTCGCAATAGAAGGGGCGTTAGTGACGTTAATAACGGCGTATAATTTGGAAGCAGCGACGTTACGCATGGAAGTATAGGGCGTGGCGTTGGTATCCAGTACAGACGCCTTTTCAACGAGGAATCTTGCGACTCGACACACTCTCACCTAGCTCCGTTGCCGCTCGGCAGATGCGGGTGGCAATCTCCCCACGGTTCGCGGCGAGGATCTTGGTGAATGGAGGATTGGCGGAAGTTGAGAAGAAGCGGGCTGCGGCAGGCAAATTTTTTAAATTTGCGCGCAGCATGGTGATCAGTTAAGGGGAAGGAAGTGAAGTGCAGTCGATTGATATTCTTGTTTGATGTGGAGTTTAATAGTTTTTGAGGCGGCTCGGTGTGGATTTTTGGGCTAGTATCGTTATTTTAAACTGAACTCTTGCCGATAAATTATTTTGGAAAGCTACGGTGGGCCTTAGAGGATTTGACTGTGATTTCCATCGATGATCCACCTTGATCCACTTTTGTGCACTGCCCTGGATCCCTTTTTTGCTCATTCTTTGAATAAATTTCAATATGACTTCATGTGCCGGCTGTAGTGAGCGCGAGGCGACCCTCAAGGTGAGCGTCAGTATCAGTATCTGCGTTGTTCAAGTTTTGTTCAAGTTTCCCATCGACCAAGAAAAAAGCTGCAGAAGAGACTACTATCGACTACTATCGTGACAGATAACACCGTGCGATGTGCGCGATGACGTTTACATTGTTCATGCGCTTGCAATAACGTATACATTGCACTGTCGCAGAACAATTCTAACCACCGGACCACTTTCTCACGCTAAATAAGTGCCCGACATGCGTGAAGCTCGGCGTAAATCCTTCCGAAATAAACTATTCCTACTGCAGCCAAGCTTGCTTCAAGGCTAACTGGAAGTCACACAAGAAGATCCACAAGTCTTTCGAGTCCGCCGCCCTCGCCTCCGAGCAGTCCGCAGTTCGTTCAAAGCTCGGCGGCGACATGACCAATAGCCTAAGTTTCTCTCCAAAGCTCGCTTCCATAAAAGTTACACCAAACGACCCCGTGGAAAACACCGACAAAAATTTCCCCCGCAACCTCCACAACGCCAGTGAAATATTTCTCCTAACAGGAAACGTCTCGAGCGCTCGTACGCTTTCCTCAAGCACGACCGAAATTATTAAATTACTTGAGAACGGTCCTGACGGTAAGTCGACGATGAAACTCGGGAGGGCTGTGATATGCTGGGAGTGCGGTTATGCGGGGATACCTAAGAACGCCGACATGTGCGATAAGGTGGCTGTTGATATTAAGGGGGTATGCTGGAACTGTGGAAGAGACGGGGAGACTAACTTTTTGAAGATTGTAGGCGGGGAGGGAGGAGAGGGGAAGGAAGTAGAAGAGGTGCCTTGGATGGAGAAGAATAAGGACCTGGAAGTAGAGGGTGAAAGCAGTTGACGTTTGTTTGATCTTCAAACTAATAAAAAAGAACGTTTTTTTCTCCGTAACCACGTTATCTTTCTACGAAAAGAAAAGCGCGTCGTTATCGATCTCCACGAACTCCCTCTCGCAGACGCACTCCGACCCCCCCTGCTTAAGCTTGAGATTGTACCTGTGCCAGTCTGTTTTGAAGTGCGCCCTGTGTTCGTTCCTTGATTTGAAGGATGATCCTGGGCAGGTGTTGCATTTTATTTCGGTCGGAGCGGAGGCTGAGGCTGGGGGGGGAGGGGTTTGGGAGGAGCTTTGGGAGGAGGATAATCTTGAGGCCCTTTCGGCGATTCTAAGAACGTTGCCGAGGCGGGGAGGCGAAGAGAATTAGAACAGTGGAGCAGGGCGCCTTCACAAGCATGTCTCACCTCTTCTTCTCCGCCTCGACTTTGGCCGCTAGTTCCGCCGCCTTTTCCTTCTCGCGTCTCGCCGCCTTCTTCGACTTTCGCTGCGCCTTCTTCCTGTCCTTCGTGGTCATGTTGCTGTAATCCGGTTCCTCCTCCTCCTCCTCCTCCTCCTCCTCCTCCTCCTCCTCTTTGGCGGGAGGATGAGGATTCTGCTCCCGCTCCTCGATTTCGACCTTCCCCATCTTGAAAATTGTCTCCCCGACCTCGGCGTCGGCGTCGCCCACGACGTTATCCCCCCCTTCCTCCTTCCCCTGTTCGTCAGCTTCGTCTTGAATCCTGCGCTCAGTTGTTGTTTGTCGTTGTTCCTCGGTGGTTAGAAAGTAAGTTGTTGTTCGCCTCCGTGCCTCGCGGGCGTCGTTCTCTCTCTTTTCACCTCACCTCCCCTTCTCGTCCTCCCACTTCCTCTCCCCCTCCTCCATAACGTCCATCTTCTCAATGCTTACTTTATACTCTCCACCTAAACCTTGAATATCCCTATAAACGCTCGGAGGCGTTAAAACGCACATTGAAAATTCCTGCTCCTTAGAGAACTGAAGTTCCTCAGACATTTCGAGGAGGCGACGTTTAGGACTTGAGGACGACGCTCCGTCCCAGGTTATTTTGAGGAGCATTTTTGCGCGGGCGATGTCGAGGATTGAACGTTCTTTGAAGACTTTCATTACTTCTAGGAACATTACCTTGGCTTTCTTCTCCTGGCTATTATAATTATACCCGGTCTCCTTGAGGGCCTGCCTTAACGTCGATTCTGGGTACGGTCTATTCGAACGTGGGTTCACGCACTTCGTTTGGAGGAGGGTTAAAATGCTGTTGAGGTTGCGGGATGTGTTGAGTTCTCGCTCTAGGTTGGACTGTTGGAGGGTCCCCTTTTTAAGGATCACTTGGCATATGTCTCTGATTTCAGGGGTTCCAAAGGCGGTTTCTAAGTCGGTTTTTGGGGAGACGACACCTTTCTGAACGTTAGTAAAAACTTGCTCAATCTGTAGCACCTCGTCCAAATCCCCCTCCACCCCCTCCCTGAAATTGACCACCTTTGAAGGGTAACAAGCTATCTCGAACTGGAGGCCGTGGGTTTTTAAACGGCATATCGTTACGTTTGTCATGGGCTTTTGGGGGTTTGGGTTTTTCTCGTAGCGTTTTGCCATTACTGAGAGAGAGAGAGAGAGAGAGAGAGGTGGTGGGGGGAGTGGGGGGAGTGGGTGGTGAGTTGATGGAGTAATATTGATGAAAGTAGCGACGACATCTACCGCGAGGCCAACAACGGAAAGCTCGAGTTCGTCGAGCTCAACCAGCAGATCACCGAGGCGAGCCGCGACGCCACCAGGGCTCTTGTCATACAGTCCAACGACTCCGACGGCCGCGTCAAGGAGGTCAAGAACGTCTTTGACGAGCTCGGCGGCATGTTCGGTAAGATGATGGGGCCAAGTCCAAGCCCTGGACCGAGGCCATCAAGAAGGCCGAGTTCCCCGACGTTGAGGAGAAGAGGCTCGAGCCTCTCTTCAAGTACCTCGAGTTCTGCCTCGTCAAACAGATCGTTGCCGATAACGAGCTTGAAGCCTTGACCGACGCCTGCAACAATGCCAGCTTTGCCGGGACCCCTCAAGAAGTATGGGCTTAAGTTTCCCTTTTGCGGCATTATATTAATATTTTAATTAATATTAGAGTATACTTACTATATGGAGAGGTAGCTGATGTTTTATTTCAACGTTAAGTGATTATGTACTTCAGAATTCAACACGTTTTGAGTTTGACCATCAAATAGTAAATGTTCTGTGAAACCAATCTGCCCCATTTTCTTATCTTAAACGCCCAGAACGAACAGATAGTATTAATTACCGGTACATCTCACTCAACAGTCCCTATAGCCGAAACTACAATTAATCAAACGTCCTCCTCTCAATCAAATACAATCATATACAATAAAATCCTCCCCTCCAACCATGTCCGCCCCTAAACTCTCTAATCAAACTCAACACTACGGTCGCCTCGGTCACGACGTTCAGCGTCCTAGGCGTCCTGACCCTGACGATGTGATATACTTGGAGGGAGTACCGTTGGAAGGTGATGAACAGAGGTTAGCCGCTAGAGCAGGTGAGAATACAGCATTGCTGTAACTGAGCAACAACGCAGCCGACAACGCAGCCTTATTAACCCTTTCACTTCTCCAGCCCTCCTCTCCCTCTCTCATTCTTTCGCCTCCCTCTGCGGCGACGAGCGCGCCTCCTCCATCCTAGAAAAATGTCTCCGTCTCGGTCTCCTCCCTTCCACCGACCCCGAAGAGTCCTCCGAAGTCTACGAGACTCTTCAGACATGCCTAAAATCAGTCGAAGGCTACGCTGAGTTCATCGCTATCAATAGGTATGGTAGCCATGTCCTTTCGACTTTGTTTTCTGTGATGGCGCCGCTTTTGCCGGTGAGTTGTGTCGTGTGTCGTGTGTCGTGTGATGTTCGAACGTTCGAAAGTACAATTAACTAACCCACTCTCCCCCCCCTTATCTCAGTCCTTACCCGCTACATCTGTAACCTCCGTAATCTCCATTACCTCAACCCTCAAAGGAAGTCTCCTCGAGTTAACTCAGCACATAAGCGGTTCCCATGTTCTTCGTAGTTTACTATGTCTCCTAGCCGGAGTCTCCGAGAAGGACGTCTTACCCCCCAAAGGTAAAAAAGGCAAAAAGAGAAAGACCGAAAACGTAAGCGCCTCATACCCTCGAAACGTCACCGTACACTCCTCTCCTTCTCTCTTCAAAAGTTCCTTCGACGATATAATCTCTACGATCGTTAACCGTTCTTCAAGGAAGGAAAAAGGTTTCATGCAATACCTAGCCTGCCACGAAGGAGCTAGTAAAGTATTAATGTGTGGTCTTCGAGTTGGCGGCTGCGCTTACGGTTCCGGTGTCGTCTCCGTGTGCGTCACCGATTCTAATGAAACAGGTCGAACTCTTAACTTGACAAGTCTTGACTTTCCTAAACTTAATTCAGGGAGCGTACTCGCGGCAATGGCCGCGGCTATTTTAGGCCTTGACGACGCTGAAACATCCAGGGAAATTGTTTACGGTTTAAGCGGTGAAGTGAGCGGAAGTTGGGTCCTCGAGGCTATAATGGAAGTGTGCGGTCCCGTAATCTTCGACGGTATATTTTTAGGCGCGCAAGGTAGACTAAAAGAATACGTCGAAGACGACGTTGCGAACTTCGTCGCTCAAAGCCTCATGGCGCACTGTAGGGATAAATCGACGGCGGATAAAATCGTCAAGGAGGTGCTGCCGATGATCAAGAACGGGAGGATACTTAAGGCGGATAGGTCGGGGGTTCTCATGAGGGCAGTGCAGATGTGCGGGAGGTTCGAGGTTGGGCAGGAGCTTATTTATAACGCTATTTTTGCGGAGACGAATGTGGCGGAACTCGTTGACGTCGTTATTGAGGAGAGGTGAGAAAAAGCGACGAGAGGAGAATAACGATAGAACAACCTGAATTGGTACATTATTCTGACTACTCGCTTCGCTCCCGCCGCTTCGCTCATCGCAGGGTGACGATCAATGTTAATGGTGCGAGAGTCATACTTTATATGCTTTCGAGCTTCGACAAGGTGTGGGCTGCGAAAGTTTACAAGGCGCTAGCCGCCGTGCTGAACCCTGGCCAAATCGTCGAGCTATGCAAGGACGGCATGGGCTCCAAGCTCCTCATCGACGGCATGCTCACTACTAAATACGACGACCTGAGAGGAGAAGCTACGGGAATGGTCTACGACGCCGTAAAGCCGGGGGCGCTCGACATCGCGACAGACCGCGTCGGGCACTGGGCGCTGGAGAAGTGCTTCCGAAATTTTGGGATTGAAATGAAGATGGAGATTGCGATGGCGCTCGCGAGCGGAGAGAGGAGGCTGGAGGGCAGTAAAGTCGGGCAGGGTGTTCTAGAGAGGCTGTGTGTCAAGCAGTTCTTGGAAGGGATGGAGGTCTTCGAAGAGGCAGTTAAGAAGAGGGAGAGGGCGAAGGATGGCGGGAAGGAGGAGATCGTGAAAGGATTCATGGACGACGTCGTGAAAGGAGACGGAGGGGATGGGGACGGAGGAGAGGGAGGAGAGGGGGGGAAGAAGAAGAAACGTAAGAGGAAGAAGAGGGCGGGCGGAGAAGAGAGGGGAGAAGATTTAATTGCGGCCGCGAAGAAGAAGGCAGTCGAGCTGTAGTAAATTTTACATTTTCAAGAGCTAAATCATAACCTTATTCACACCCTAATTACTAATCCAAAGCATACTTCGACCCACTACCAGTTTGAACTACTTCCCCCGAGTCAACTTTTCCCTTGACGATAGGAGACGTTGAAATAGATTCTCCATTCCTGAAGTTCTCCGATTCGAGGATCTGGCCCGAGATACTTCCATCCGAGTTCTGACGCCAATTAGTGAGAATCGGCACTCCCGGAGGCGGGCGTTTTTGTTGTTTCTCCTTCTTCGGAGAAGTCTTCGGAGAAGTTTTCTTCGTCGCCGCTGCAGGTGCGGCGGCGTTCTCGAATGCAGAAGAAAAGAGTGACTTCTTCTCTTTTTTCGGTGCAGGAGCCTGCTTCTCTTTCTTCGGCGCAGGAGCCTTCTTCGGTGAAGGAGCTGGTGATTTTGTTTCTGAACCCCCCCCTCCCCCAAACAACCCCCCTAACCCCCCCCCCCCTCCACCACCACCACCCCCACTACTCGCACTCGAAGCTGGCACAGATACTGGCGTACCGAGTTTGTACTTGGATCCGGACCCTGTTGTTACTACAGATCCCTGCTTGAGTCCACCCCTCGAAATCGGGGACGTATTCACCTTTGCCCCATCTTTGAAATCGGACGAGTCAAAGATCTTGCCGCTAATACCACCGTCACTCGCCTCCTTCCACCCCTCGATCCTAGGGATCGAGGTAGAGACGGAACGGGGAGGAGGAGAGGGCGCGGGAGAAGGAGCTGGAGCATCACCACCTCCTCCGAAGAGGGAGAAGGTGGGGGAGGGGATCGAGATGGACGGTTTTTGGGGACTCGGCGATTTCTTCTTGGCAGTTGCCGCTCTCGCAGCCGTGGCCTTCGCCGCCTTCGCTGCATTCGCGGCGGCTGCTCTCTCAGCAGCGGCTTCTTTAGCGGCCGCCGCCTTCGCCGCCTTTGCTGCATTGGCGGCGGCTGCTCTCTCCGCAGCGGCTTCTTTGGCGGCCGCCACCTTCGCCGCTTTTGCTGCGTTCGCGGCGGCCGTCCTCTCAGCAGCGGCCTGTTTAGCAGCGGCTGCTTTTGCAGCAGCCGTCGCCACCTTCTTTTCCTCAGCTTTTCCCCCTTCGTTTTTCAAACTCGTCGTCCCCCCCCCTCCACCAAACAACCCCCCTAACCCCCCCCCCCCTCCACCACCACCACCCCCACTACTCGTTTTCGAAGCCGGCACAGACGCTGGCGTACCGAGTTTGTACTTGGATCCGGACCCTGTTGTGACTACAGATCCCTGCTTGAGTCCACCCCTCGAAATCGGGGACGTATTCACCTTTGCCCCATCTTTGAAATCGGACGAGTCAAAGATCTTGCCGCTAATACCACCGTCACTCGCCTCCTTCCACCCCTCGATCCTAGGGATCGAGGTAGAGACGGAACGGGGAGGAGGAGAGGGCGCGGGAGAAGGAGCTGGAGCATCACCACCTCCTCCGAAGAGGGAGAAGGTGGGGGAGGGGATCGAGATGGACGGTTTTTGGGGACTCGGCGGTTTCTGCTTGGCTTTGGCGGTTCTCGCCGAAGCAGCCTTCGCCGCCTTCGCCGCCGCCTTCGCCGCAGCCTCGTCACGACGCCGTTGCGCGGCTTCTTCCCGCGCGGCCTCCTTCTCGGCGCGTAGCTCCTCAGCTTCGCGCGCCCGCTCCTCCTTCAAAGCCCTCGCCTCCTTAGCCTTCCGCTCCCGCTCCGCTTGCTGCTTTGCGAGGCGCTCACGGAGCTCATCGGCGGCGCTGGTGTCAAATTTAGGGAGGACAGGCGCAGGAGCAGGAGCTCGAGGCGCAGGGTCGGGTTGGGCAACAGAATCAGTTGAAGACGATGCTCCAAATAGACCTCCGAAGAGGCCTCCTCCAGAGTCCACGTCGTTTTCATCAGCAGGCTCTCCGAGCCGATACTGACTTCCCGAGGAGGTCGTAACAGTGCCTCCTTCTTTAAAAACCCCCTTAGAAATAGGGGACGTCTCAATCTTCTCGTTATCCCGGAATGATTCTGATCCAACTATGCGTCCTCTAACTCCGCCGTCCGAAGCCTGTCGCCAGGCATTTATGGTGGGGATGCTGCTCTTCGGGGTAGGCTTTTTGCGCTTAGGAGGAGGGACAGGAGCAGGAGAAGGAGCAGCGTCTTCCCCTCCCTTCCCGAAGAGGGTGAAGGTGGGAGAGGGTATCGAGATGGAGGGGAGCTTAGGAGACGCAGAGGATTTTGGGGGACTCGGCGGTTTCTGCTTGGCTTTGGCGGTTCTCGCCACCGCAGCCTTTGCCGCCGCCTTCGCCGCAGCATCGTCACGACGCTGTTGTGCGGCTTCTTCCCGCGCGGCCTCCTTCTCGGCGCGTAGCTCCTCAGCTTCGCGCGCCCGCTCCTCCTTCAAAGCCCTCGCCTCCTTAGCCTTCCGCTCCCGCTCCGCTTGCTGCTTTGCGAGGCGCTCACGGAGCTCATCGGCGGCGCTGGTGTCGAATTTAGGGAGGACGGGCGCGGGAGCAGGAGCTCGAGGCGCAGGAGCTGGGGCGGGCGGAGCAGGCGCAGCCTTCGCCTTCTCCTTTCCTCCGCCGAAAATATCCGGGAAGCCTCCCTTCTTCTTCACAACCCTTTCTCCGAGAAAGTACTTGGAGCCCGAGCCGGTAGTTACGAGGCTGAACTCGGCAATTTCCCCCTTAACGATTGTGGAAGTTTCCACGAATTCCCCGTCATCAAAGTTGGGCGAGCCGCTGATGTCGCCAGCGATGCCACCTTCGGGCCCTACCCTCCATCCCGTAATTGTCGGGACTCCCTTCGGGGCGGTAGGCTTGACAGCGACTTCCTCAACGTCCTCCACGACTTCTTTCTCCTTTGCTGCGAAGATGTCCTTAATATTCAGTGTCGGAGAGGGTTTGCTCGGCTCCGCCGAAACCTGCTGCTTCTGCTGCTGTTCGGCGCGCTTCGACTGGAGGGCTTCAAACGCTGCGCGTTTCCTCGCCTCAGCCTCCTCCTTTTTCTGCCGCTGCAGCTCGATAGCTTCCTCCTTCTTCTGCCGCTGCAACTCAGCGGCCTCCTCCTTCCTCCTTGCGGCCTCCTCTCTTTGCTCCTCAAGCGCATCCGCACGAGCGCGGGCGGCCATAAGCTTCGCCTCTTCTGCCTCGGCCCTTGCGATCCTATTAGCCTCCTGGGCCTGCTCCTTCTCGAGTTGACGCTGCCGTTTTTCTTCCTCCATTTTCGCCTTCTTCTCACTAACAACATCAACTGGAGGTGGGCCGGGAGGTGGTTTGGGCACAGGCGGAGGGCCTGGCGGAGGCGTCGGAATCTTGAAGACCGGTCCGCGCGCCTTCGCCGCCGCGGCCTTGTCCTCCTCCTTCTGCCTCCTGGCCTCGGCGGCGTACTCAGCCGCGAGACGTTTAGCCTCTTCCTGCTCCCTCCGTTTATCGGCCTTGGCCTCTTCCTGCGCCCTTCGCCTCTCCGCAGCCTGCGCTTGCTTCTGTTCTCTTTCCTCGGCCTGCCGAGCGAAGCGCTCTTCCAGATCGATCTTGAACGCGGGCTGCTGGGGTTTCGGCGGCGCACTATCCGGAGCGCTGGGGGGACTGGGCGGGGGTCTCGGTTTGGACTGTGACGAATGAGAAGAGAAGAAGATTGGCGTTAGAATTGTGTTGCTGCAATGAAATTGAAGACGAATATGACGCAGTCCATCTCACCTCCGGTAAAGCTTCCTTCACCTTGTCCAAGACCTCCCTCGGCCCCTCCAAGGTGGAGTCGATGGTTTCTGAGATCTTGACCTTCGTCTCCTCGACTTTGGTTTCAACAGCGGTCGTCGTGGCGTCAACGATCCTCCCCGGGGTCGCCACGATTTCCTCCACGGTCTCCTCGACCTTCTTCTCGACTGCAGTGGCAATCTTCCCCGGGGTGGCCTTGATCTCCTCCACGGTCTCGTCGACCTTCTTCTCGATGGCCTTTGCGGTCCTCTCGGGCGTCTTGACGATGTACTCTACCGTCTCGTCCCTCTTCCTGATGATGGCCCTCTTGATGCCGTTGGCGATGCCTTCGTGCGAAAGCGTCGAGTTAGAATGTGAATGTGAGATGAAACCATATCGCAAGCTCCCTCCTACCTCTCGGAACACCAGCGAAAAAGCCCCTAACCCTCTCCTTTGTGGTGACAATTTTCCTGCCGAAAAGCCCCGTCTTGCCCTCCTCCAAGAGCTCTTCATCCGTTGGGTTGACGTAAACCCCGGTCAGCCCCGCCGCCGTGACAGACAGAGCACCCGGAATTGCCACCAGCTCGATGAACTCGTTCGGCAAGCTGCGACGAGCGAATGGAATGTTTGTGTTGTCGAGTAAGGAGTTAGAACCTCGCCGTCGCTTCGGTACTTCGCTCGTTACTCGTCTCACCTCACGAGCTGCTCGTTCAATAGGTAAAAGTCGATGGGGACGCCGAAGGCCACGGAGGAGACCAGGAACGATCCCAAGGTGGCGGCGGCGACGTCTGAGTTCGCGGTGCCCCGCCTCGACGCCAGGGTCTCCTGGTTGACGGCTGAGAGCTCGGTGGCGAAGGAGGTGGAGTCCATCTTCCCGGAGGCGAAGTTCTTGAGGAGGTCGGCAGCAGTGTTGGAGGAGGCTGGGGGGGTAGGGGGGGCAGGGACGAAATCAGGGACCGCATCGGGGACAGTATCCTCCACCGGCCTCTCTTTCAAAGTATCGTCTGCCTCCTCAATTGCCTGGGCGGCGAGGTCCAGAGCAGCCTGAACGGAATCAGGTATCGTGCTCGTTTCCAAAACCTCTTCTTCAACATCCTCCTTTTCCTCAACCTTCGGCTCAACAATCTCAGTCGTCTCCTCTTCATCCTCGACCAAATCACTAAGGTTCACGGCGACGATCTCATCAGGCACTGGCTCCTCCTCCTCCTCCCCGTCCCCCACCTCATTAAAAATCGTAAGCGGGGATTTTTTTGGAACTTTCGTCCGCGGTGACGTTCGAACTCCGCTACCTCGGTTTGCTGGGACAACGAATCCCCGCACAAAGAGCGCATTTGCGACGAAAGCCGCGAGGAATACCCTATTTATCATCATTGATGTAAATCCAAGTCCCAGGGAAAGTGAGTCGATGTCAAGGCTTTTCACCTTCGCACTTTTGGCTTCAGCAAGATCCTCCTCAGCGTTCACACTCTCCCGCACTGCACCCATCAGACTTTACAGCGCCACATCCATCAAAATGAGGTGAGGAAGGAGGCCGAAGGCGTTGAGATCTTCGGCGCCATAGTCGTTAAAGTTTGGCAGTCGGTTTCTTGCTTCTCCTCTTCGTCGCTTCGTTCGAGTCCCTTTCTAACTCGTCGCCCTCACTCCTCCGTCTCTTCAATTTTCATTCTCCAACAGCGAAGACGAAACCAATATGCTTAAAACCGCCGCCTCCACGGAAGGGCAGCCCACGATCTTCGACAAGATCCTCGACAAATCTATTCCCTCGACGACCGTCCACGACGACGACCTCTGCTACGCGTTCGCTGACATAAACCCTCAAGGTCCATTTCACTGCCTCGTCATTCCAAAGGAGAGGGACGGGCTGACGAGGTTGAGCAACGCGAGGGAGGACCAGAAGGCGGTCTTAGGGCATTTGATGTACACGGCTGGGCAGATTGGGAAGGCGAACTGCCCGGAGGTGAGAGAGGAAATCAACGTCTCTGAGCTTCGTTCTTTGCTGGTTCCGAGCATCGTTCTTTCTCCTCGCTTCGCTCCCCCACTAACCCACAATTCCAACTCCGCAGGGCTTCCGCACCGTCGTTAACGAGGGCGTTCAGGGGGCACAGTCAGTCTACCACATCCACGTCCACGTCATCGGAGGCCGTCAGATGACCTGGCCTCCAGGCTAGGCTGGGCGATGTGCCAGGGGTGTAGTGGGATTGGAGCGAGATTAAAGGACACATTTACATTAAGAAATGAGCGCTTCCTTTTTTTAGTTTTTTAAACCTCAATTATTTTTTTCAAGACGCTCCGACACTCTTTTACAAGGTAAAACGATTAGGTCGCCGGAGTCTTACAGCATGCGGTGTGATCTCTTTTTCTTCAACAATGTTTTACGCGGCTGATATCATCTCCCCTTTGCTGTTGTCTGTGTTGTTGGTCGAGCGGCGAACGTAGGGATCGGATTCTCGGACCGTCGTTCCGAAGAAGTTATCGTCCCAGAATGGGAAGATGGAACCGGAGCTGCAAATTTGCGTTAAAAATAATTCTAGCTCTTCCGCGTGACCACCCGTCTCACCTCACACCAACGCCGAGAGCGCTCAAAATAGCGCAGATTACGTAAATAATGGGGTAACCGTACGCGTCCGCGACTTGCTTGAAGAAGTACCCGCCCAGGAAGGCGCCCACCTTCCCTGCCGCAGCAGACAGTCCATAGAAGCTGCAAAGGGAGTTAGGATTTGCGTGTTCAACGTTCAGCTCCTCGCACTCCTCGTCTTACCTCGACCTAACCTCTACGGGAAATGACTCCGTGGGCAAAACGTAGGTGGCGACGTTGCATCCCCAGTTGGTCGCAAAGACCATGAAGCAGGTCAAGAGGAAGTTGAGAATATTGTTGTCAGCGGCGTAGCTGAAGGAAACGGCCAGCGCAACCGAGGCCACCCCTATGGCGACGAATCCCCAGGTCATGAGCCTCTTGCTCCCGAGCCTCTCCAAGTTCCAGATGGCGAGGAGGACGCCAGGAAGGCCCATGCTTGCGAGCAAAATGTTGTGTTCGCAGTTCTCGACGATGCTGCGGCGAGTTAGAAAACATTGTCACACCCCCCTCTTCCCTCTTTAACACTCACCTCTCGTCCTTCCCGAAGACGGCATTGATAATGTCGGGCTGGTTGAAGGCGGTGCCGTAGTAAACGAAGTCATACAAACACCAGGTCATTCCCGTGCCGAAGAGCTTCCTCCACAGCTGCGGGTTCCTGAAGGCCACCTTTACGATGTTCTCCGAGCCGGTTCTCTCCCTCTTCTTCCCCCTGAACTGCAGGTACGTTAGATATATCACGATGGCCGAAGGTACAGCACCGGCACCGAATAAGATGCGGAATTGGGCTTCCGTAATCCCCGGGTAATTAGCGCCGTTCTTATCCTCGCCGAAACTCTTGACCAAAATCCAGGCCACCAAGTACGGCAAAATAACCCCCGGCGTCTGCCAGAAGAAGCCCTTGGCAACCTCGGTGCTCCTGTGCTCCCCCGTTTGGACGCCCTCGGCCCTCACGGTGGCCGAAAGGGGATACTTGCCGCCGATTCCTATGCCGAGCAAGAATCTGTACCCGATGAGCTCCCAGTAAACTCCATCGCCCCCCCAAGTGGCTAGGGAGCAAAGGAGCGCGCCCACGAGCGTAAATGCGTTGGTGACCATCATAGCAGGCCCTGCGATATTAAGATTAGAACCCTTTTCTATGTACAACTCCCACGGCTCCAACCCTAACCCTCACCTCTTCCGATTATATCTCCCAACCCACCCATGACGGCCTGCCCGAGAACCGCTCCAGCGAACACGGAACTTTTCAAAAGGCTATCCTGAGACTCAGTCTTCGGGTAGAGGGGGGGGTTGGCATCGTCATCTCCTTCAGGGTCCATGATGAGCAGGGCGATCCCGATGACAGACAAGTTGTACTGTGGGAAGGGAGGTTTGCGCAAAGTTAGGGCAGAGCAATAAAGAATACCCCCCCCTTCTCCGTATGCTAGGGCCGAAGCTCAAACTCACCTGAATGCTGAGGTTGGAAATGGCAGAGATGTATGATGAGTAGTTGGGGCCGCTTTTAGCGTCGCCATTTCTACTTGGGAGGAGGGGGGTAGATGTTGTCGACATGTTACGAACTCCCGGAAGCTATGCCTATTCGAAATTACTATAAGATGTTGGCGCTGGCATAAATATAACCGGCTAGGTTCGCCAGGAAGGGATCCTTTGATGGATTCTATTTTCTCGACCAATTTTCAGGACAGTGAGGTCTGGGCCCTGGAACTTGATTGAATGAGACTGGGGGCGACCATGGCTTGCTTTAAATCGTTGGTGCTGTTTCTTTCCTGCCATATTTGGACCATATCCACCTTTTCGCTCAACGATCCGATGCGATTATCTCAAATCTATACTGAAAGGGGTTGCGATGGGATATTAGATGAAGAAGCTCGTCATGATATTGATATTGATCGGGCAGACAAAATCACAGCTCAAAGGCAGGTTGAAGTCATAATGGAAGCGGCGTCAGAAAACGTCGGCGTTGCTGCGTCGATGCTCAATGCAGTGCTGGCAACTCTGAAAGCTGGGCAAGAAGGGGATGCGTTGGACTTACTCAAGTGCGGAGAAGAGAAGGGCATCGAGCCAGACATCGTATCGATATCTCTATGCACTTCTCTTCTCCTCTCTAGCGGAGATGACGGGAGCGCGGAGGATTTGTTGGGAGTGGCCCGCAAAAAAGTCAGAAGGAAGAGGAGAAGAGCAGAAGCTGCGGCGAGGAGGTGAGAGCGATGAGCGTAGCGATGAGCAGAGGAGAGAAGAAACGATGAGTTAAGGGAACTATTAAAATTGGCAGAATAACGCTGGCACTACTTTCGTCGTTAATTCTTATTATTATCTCTCTCTACTCCGCTCTTCGCTACGCTCGCCGCAGGAAGGGTGGCGGCGGAGGAAAATCTGCGTTCGAAAAGGCCGACTGTAGAATATTGTACGAAGACTCCAGCTTCGCCATCGTCTACAAGCCTCCGGGCATGGCTTGCCACGGAGGGAAGGATAAGGGAAAGACTCTCGAAGACGCGCTTCGAGCCTGCTGGGGAACGGAACTCTCTCAAATCACAGAAGCGGCAGGAATCGTCCACAGGCTCGACAAGGGTGTCTCAGGGTGCATGGCAGTCGCGAAGACGGATGTAGCCGCGGCGAAGCTGATTTCAGCTTTCTTCAAGAGGGAGATTAAGAAAACTTACACGTCACTGAACGTCGGGGTGCCCGATGCGGAGGAGGGGGTGGTGGAAATTCCACTCGGGTTTATGAAACTCCCCGCCAGGAGTACCTTCAAGGTCGTTGGTGTTGGCGAGGAAGCGAGTCAGGTGAGAGGAGGGGGGGGGGGGGGGGGGAGCGGCGAGGACGGGTTCAAGGTCAAAGCGACGACACTTCCTTACAAATCGGCGCTCTTCGCAGCTCCAAGTCAAAACGTCAACCGGACGCAAGCACCAAGTCAGAGAGCACACTGCTCTAGGCTTGGGAACGCCTATAATCTCCGACCCTTTATTCGACAAAGGCGGCGATAAAATTGTCCCCGCGGCTGTGAAAAAACTGAGGGAAGAAGCTCCAAAGAACTGCTTCTACCTGCACTGTGAGGAGCTTGTGGTGCCAGTTGGTGTTGGCTTGACGGACGTCGACGTATTGGTGACCGCTGACGTGCCCGATTTTTGGAGGCTTGGAGTTGAATCAATAATAAACAAGGATAGGAGTTTTTGAGGTTATTAAGAGTTTCATAGATGATTAACCCTAATTATTGTATAGAGCGGAGGTAGGCGACTACCACGCACGGATTATGGTCCCAACCAATGTTAATGTCGGAGGGGACTAGCTTGGAGCAGCCGCTGAAGACATTGCCACCAAACGTTTGAAGCGAGTCCGGGACCTTCATCTCTCTTAAACTTGTGCAACCTGCGAAGGCACGATAACCTAATTTGTGAATAAAAGTGTGAAGGAGATCGACCTCTTCTAGACTGGAGCAATTATGGAAGGAGCTATAACCAACTGGAGTTAACGACTTTGGGAACTTGACATCTTCCAAACTACTGCAGAACTGGAAGGAACTCCTACCGATACTTGTAATGCCTTCGGGGATGTCTACAACGACAAGATTGACGGCGCACGCACAGGCACGATCTCCGACCTTCGTAATATTCAGGAGAAAGACGACCTTCGTCACTTGCTTCATCCCTTCCTTCCTCGCATCAGAATTAGCTTCCTCCCCACTTATATCATTCCCTCCATGAAAAATAATCTCGCTGAAAGGCTCATCTCCCAACTCAATCAGCTTCTTCTCAACTACCTTGTGCCATTTTCTATCAAGCTAACGCATCGCAACTAAGGTATCAGCCATCACGAAACCAACGAAAAGCCGCCTAAAATCGTCTGTATGCATGAAATCATCGCCTCCTACGGCTAGGGTTTCGTCGGCAGCAGAATTAGACTCTGAGGCTTCATGTGCTTCCTCCTCGTCATCTCCGCTCTCTAAATTGTTCGGATCTGGTATCTCAATTGCATCTTCAGACGTCCTTTTCGACATATTGCGTAATAATGAATGAGAAAAGTCGGCTATTTCCTTTCACAGGCATTCATTCACCTTAAAGTGTGGTTTTTACTTATTCTGGATCATTCGTCCACGACGCCAGTAGACAAAACGATACATTCACTTCTGCACCACCACCACATACGACCCTTCACACAGACACCACTATACATCCGTCTACAACGTTTGTAAAGTAAATAGTTGAGGTCAAAGTTTATCGACTCTTCATCTTCCTCGAAGTCCTGTTTTCAAGCTCCTAGGTTGTCGAAAACGCCAGTTCCTCAGTTTCGTAGTCCGTTCTCACTCTCACAACCCAAAGCTTTTAATCCTTTTACCCTCCTTAAAAAAGCAAAAACTACTTCCTTCAATGTCCTCCTCCCCTCCCTCTTCCGCGGCTTCGTCTTCTCCCCCTCCCTTCCCCCTCTCCCTCCTCTCCTCCCCCTCCTCCCCCTGCACCCGTCAGCCCCTCCTCTGGGGCGTGACGGTCTCCTCTCTTTTGATACTCCACCAGTTCAATTTGGTAAGGAAGGGGAGACAGACGTGGGCTAGAGCTGTGGATGTAGGGGTTTTTAGTTTTTTAGGGACCGCGGGGATTCAGTTCGGGGTTTGTAGAGTTAATGAAAGAGAGGTGAGTGTGGTGTTTTGAGGCGTTTGAATGTTGTACGTCTCTTTCATTCTAACTGGTTGCTTCACGAACCCGATCTGGAATGGATAGAAACGGAATAAAATTAAATTGTTGATGAAAGCTGCGGGCGTGAAGGAGGCAGGAAAAGAAGCGTAGTGCATTTTCATCAAAAGATTTCGGGTTCACTACAGTTTTATTTTTACCTTCACGAGTCAGCCAACAAACATGTTGTAAGTTTACTTCCCGCTTAGATCCCAGTTTTTAATCGTGTCTCTGTTAAACGATGAGTCTCCCCAGAACATCCCCTCTATGGTTGTAACGTTTGATACGTTCCACGAAGATATATCGCCGTTGAACGACGAGGCATGACCGAACATCCTCTCCATGGTTGTAACGTTGGAAACGTTCCACGAAGATATATCGCCGTTGAACGCCAAGGCCGAACTGAACATAGACCGCATGGTTGTACCGTTGGATACGCTCCACGAAGACAGATCGCCGTTGAACGCCTCGGCTTCATAGAACATCTCAACCATATCTGTAACGTTTGATACGTCCCACGAAGACAGATCCCCGTTGAACTCAAAGGCAGAATAGAACATCGCGTCCATGGTTGTAACGTTGGAAACGTCCCAAGTAGACAGATCGCCGTTGAACGCCTCGGCTCCACAGAACATCAGCTCCATGGTTGTAACGTTGGATACGTCCCAAGAAGACAGATCGCAGTTGAACGCCGAGGCGGAACGGAACATCGACTCCATGGTTGTAACGTTGGATACATCCCAAGAAGACAGATCACCGTTGAACGCCTTAGCTTTATAGAACATCTGCATCATGGCTGTAACGTTGGATACGTCCCACCTTGAAATGTCCTCATTAAATTTTTCTGCCGCTTCGTAACCATAACCCTCATCAGCACTAAACAAATCTGCCATGTCCGTCACCCCCGACGTGTTCCAGATACTGATAGGACCGTAAATCTCCCTTGCTGCTTCAGCATCCTCACACCACGCCTTCGCAGCATCGTGGATATCATCGTCGCTCCTCTTCAGTATCGCGTCCAATCTCGGTTTAGCTTTCAGACGGAAGCCCCTCACTAACTGCGTCGCCATATGAAGCGAATCGAAACCGGAAAGGAACGAAACGATGTACCCTTGAACATCCTCATTGAGGTGAGGAATTCGAGACCTCGCCTCCAACGTCTCGAGCAGGAGGGTAGCTAGAGCGGCTTTTTCCGTCTTCTTCTTGTACTTGATGAAGTTGGCGTCCAGCTCGGCATTCAGAGCAGCCAAAGACATGGACGAAATGGAGGGAACTGTGGGCGGATCAGATGAAACTGGCTTAGTTTTCCTCCTCGTCCTCGTTATCGATCGTCACCAAGATTTTGCTGACGAGATTACGGTGGCTGCGTGTCTGGAAATGATAACGTGTATGGCAAAATTATTGATACTTTCTCAGCCAAAAATCACCCCAAGGCAAGCCCCTGGTACATAATTTACAATATCTCATCCAACGCGCTGATCCACATCCAATTACTTTTCTTCCTCCTTGATTTGCATCGATAATCACACGAACGTCCACACGTACGACGTGCGAATCACGTAAATGAGAATCACATTGTATACGCATCCGATGTGCCCCTTCGCACAGAAGGCAGCAATCGCGTTGAACTACGCCTTCCCCGACTACACTTCGCAGACAGTAAACTTGTACTCGTCTTCTGGTCCATTTCCAAAGTCGAAGCTGCGGGAGGTGGAATCGAATTACGGTCTAACACCGAAAGGCTACATCCCCGTTCTCCTGCACGAAGTCGAGGGCAGCGATCCGGTGTGTCTACAAGAAAGTGATGACATCCTCGACTACATCGTAAGCCTCGACGAGTCCTTGAAACCTTCGAATTTGGCGAACCACAACACAGTGCGTCGAGCCGTCAAGGCGCTTTCCACCAACACCAACAAGCCTGATTCGTTGCTCACGACTCTCGACGGCGTTTGTTCCACCAGCGCTTTCCTCGGCGGAGATTCCTTCTCTACTACGGACTGCATTGCGCTGCCATTTTTGCAGGTGCGTGATCTGACGTATCTCAAAATCAAAAATAAATATATTAACCAAACTCCAAATACATGTACTCGTCTCATCGCAGAGGATCAAGGAGACGCATTCGCTGGAAGGGTTTGATCGACTGAACGAGTACTACTCAAAGGTAGAGGGAGAGGAGTATTACAAGAAGTCTTGCAGCAGTGAGTGGTGGTGGTGGTGGTGAAGTGCTCATCAAAGTTAATTATAATAAATCTATAATAACAATCGATTATATATATAAAAATAGCTCATGTTTCCAATTTATCTAATCATCGTCGACATTGGGACTCCAATTCTCAAAGGCATCAGTGAATGCGTCTTCGGCCTTCTGCGCAGCGTCGTCGAACGCGGAGCCCTCCCGATCCCAGTCGTAGCCGGGCACAAATCTAGCGGTCGTCCTGACTTCTCCAGCCTCCGAGCCTCTCTTCCCCCAAGCGAGGGAGTTCTCAGTTGAGTCCTCGGAGAACAAGTCGAGGTCGGTGTTCTGGTAGCCGTACCGAGCAATCCAACCTGCGACCTCGCCCTCCTTAGAGCCTTCCACTCGACCGACCCGGTTGCCCTTGAAGTAAATATCCCACGTGGGAAGCACCCGAACATCCATCGTGGAAACCAAAGCGTCGAATCCCTCAAACTGCAATCGAGTCGAGGAGCGAAGTGACAAGTTAGAAACAAGAATAATGTATCAGTGCAGAAGTCCCGGAGGCCGACGTCGTATCAAGCATATACGCCTCTCACCTCCTCGAAGGCTCTCATGAACAGCGTGTCAGGATTGTCGCGGGCGAGGCGCTCATAGCCAGCCTCGGTGGAGACGCACTCCTCGCGGGAGGTGGAGGAGTACTTCGCGACGAGGACGACGCCGTCGGGACGCTGGGGGAGGGAACGGGAGGAGAGGTCAACGATCTGCTTCAGCTGGTCGGCCGAGGAGAAGTCTCGGATGACGAAGGGAGATTGGGTGGGGTCGGCGGAGTTGGAAGATTTTAGTGCGGAGGACTCGGGTGAGGGGAATTTAGTGAATTTCGTGTGTTGTAAAGGGAGGAAGGCGGAATCAAGTGGGAGGAAGAGGAGGAGAAGGTCGAGGTGGAGCAACCACATGAGGAGCGTAAAATCAAAATTTTTAGTGAAGGTGGGTTTCAGTCAAAATTCAGGGAAAAAGGAGATTGATTTGTGCTATTTTGAACTCATGGTACGCGATTTGGTATATATAAACAAGCACACCATATGTGAAATATAAGGGTCACATCATCACGGGAATTACACCTAAAACCTCCCGGACCGAAAGCGGCCCCCTCGGAACTTGTGGTGTGTGTGTACCACCCTGTCCCGTCGTTGTCTAACCACGCAACCTTGTATATTATCACGATCTCGCAGTCACAGCTGTCACCAATGAAGCGAAAGCTACGACCCAGCAATTCCTTCAAAAGGCATAATCTTCGCCCACTCGCTCAACGAGCCCGTTTTCTCCCTGATGACGTTTGCGGTTGCATCGTCTCGTTCCTCGATATGAGAATTGACTTCGACTACAACCATAACGATCCTGATAGGTACCCACACGACTGGTACCCGCCCCAAATCGAAGACGGCGAAATGTTCACTGCGAGTCAGATATCAAAGGTGAGAGTGTGCGAGGAGCGAAGCGACGAGCTGAAAAGGCTAGTGTACAGGATATTGACCTGCATGGTCGATACTTCCGTGCGTAATGTCGCCGCTGCCAAATTATACGCTGTTATTAACTTCACAAACGATCCTTCTATTGCGACTCGCTCCGCTCGTCGCAGGGATTCTGGATCCATGCCGTGAGACGAAGGAACGCCGTCGTTGAGCAGGATAAGCTAAACAAGGATCTGAGGACAAAGGTACAGCGTTGGTGTGCTGACCAATATGACGCGGAGATGCGATTTGGTCACATATCTAGGTGAGAAGCTGAGGGGTTTAGAGGGCGTTAGTGTCGCTGCTCTGACTCGCTTCTTGCTGCAGTTGGGACGTTTCCGGGATTACGAGGATGGATTACTTATTTTCTTTGACAGAGAGGGAACGAGAGGAAGACGAGGGGGAGCACGGATTTTACGATGAGGAGCTTGACGATATCGTCTTATACACAAGTTTATTTGAGGACAATATTTTGGGCTGGGATGTAAGCAACGTCACAAGTATGAAGCAGATGTTTGGTGGAGCCTCGGCGTTCAACGGTGATCTGTCTTCGTGGAACGTTTCCAACGTAACATCTATGGAGGGGATGTTCGGTGGAACCTTTGCGTTCAACGGCGATCTGTCTTCTTGGGACGTATCCAACGTTACAACCATGGAGGCGATGTTTAAAGGAGCCTCGGTGTTCATTTGCGATCTGTCTTTGTGGGACGTATCCAACGTTACAACCATGGAGAGGATGTTCTCTCACGCCTCGGCGTTCAACGGCGATCTGTCTTCTTGGGACGTATCCAACGTTACAACAATGCGGTCGATGTTCTTTTCAGCCTCGTCGTTCAACGGTAATCTGTCTTCTTGGGACGTATCCAACGTTACAACCATGGAGAGGATGTTCTCTCACGCCTCGGCGTTCAACGGCGATCTGTCTTCTTGGGACGTATCCAACGTTACAACCATGGAGAGGATGTTCCATAGGGCCTCAGCGTTCAACGGCGATCTGTCTTTGTGGGATGTATCCAACGTTACAACCATGGAGTGGATGTTCGCTAGAGCCTCAGCGCTTAACGCCGATCTGTCTTCGTGGGACGTATCCAACGTTACAACCATGCGGGCGATGTTCAATTCAGCCTCGGCGTTCAACGGCGATCTGTCTTCGTGGGACGTATCCAACGTTACAACCATGGGGTCGATGTTCGAAGCAGCCTCGGCGTTCAACGGCGATCTGTCTTCTTGGAACGTATCAAACGTTACAACCATGCAGCAGATGTTCAGCCTAGCCGCTTCTTTCGACGGCGATCTGTCTACGTGGGACGTTTCCAACGTTAGAAGCATGAGTTGGATGTTCAGCGGAGCCTCCTCCTTCAGCAGTAATATATCTTCGTGGAACGTTGAGAATGTAACGTCAATGCGTGCCATGTTCAGAAGGTGAGAAGCCGCTAATGCACTAACGTTATCACGACCACACCCGCTACTTTATTCTAACTCGTCTCGTTTGTCTCTTCGCTTCGCTCCTCGGCTTCATTACAGCGCTTCTTTGTTCAACTCAGACCTTTCGAGATGGAACATCAAGAGCGTTTTGGACATTAAAATGATGTTTCAAGACGCCGATGCTTTCGAAAAGACCACGATCGAGAACTGGGACGTATCGCATATAATTCAGGATGGGCATCTCGATGTTATCATTAATGCAGGCGCTGCGGGTGCCGTGGGGCTGGCTGGGATTATCGTGGCGTCAGCTTTTGGGCTTTTGGGTGGAATCGATGAGATTATTGCCAAAATATCATATGATTTAGCGAACTGAACTTCTTTTCCTTTTTATTTTTTATTTTTACATCAGCGCTTTGCCTGCGAAACATCAGCATCCAAACTTTCTTTTCTCAGAGCAGTGTCTCCTGTCCTCATCATATTGTCCTCAGCCTTGCCATTTCAGCTATCGCCGTGACTCCTTACGAAAGCGCCGTCTACACTACCCTATATTCCGAATTCCCAACTCCCGAATAGAAACAACGCCAACATCACCGTGGCAATCAAATCAACCCATTATTCTACGGACCCATCATTCACCCACCCCTCTCAAGTCCCCCAATCTTCCCCGCTCCCCCTCCTCATCAAATAAACACACTTCCCCACCAGCATGCCCTCGTTCAAGAAGAAGAAGAAGGACAAGAAGAAGGACAAGAAGAAGAAGAAGGGATCGGCGCAGAGCTCCAAGAGCAAGTACTGGGGAGAGGACCCGGAGGTGAGAAGTAACTACGAGGAGCGTAGCAACGCGACCTACGTAGATGTAGGGCCAGACTGATCGCTCGTATGAGCACACCCCCGAACTTTATTCGCTAACAACTCGCCACTCAGAACTTGGAAAAGCCGGGGAAGAAGAGAAAGAAGGTGAGAGGCTGCGTGGGAGCGAGGCGCGTTTACGGAACCGCTCTGCAGCATTGTTCTAACTCATCGATTCGCCTCCTCCCCCCCCCTGCTCTTCACTTTTGCTCATCGCAGGAGTCCGAGGAGAAGCAGCAGGAGAAGAAGAGGCTGAAGGAAGAGCGGGAGCAGGCCAGTGCCGCGGCCGTCGACGAGTCTGTTCAGTCTCTCCCTCGCTCAGACGCGGACTCTGATTCTGACTCTGACTCTGATGATTCTCAGCCTGTGGGCTCGACCCTCACTGACCTGGTCGGCTTGACCGGCAAAGCCTCCGGCGGCTCTTTCTCCGACTCCGACGATGACGGCGACTCCGTGGAATCTTTCAGCGACTCCGGCTCCGAATCAGACGAGGAAGCAGCTGAACTTCCAGACCTCGACACACGCACTTGGCTGTCCTGCGAGGAGCCCCCTCCGCTCCCCTTCAAGTCCAAGACGGTCAACGACTTGTCCATAACTTCTAACTCCGAGGACGTGGCGTCCATAAATTCCGCCCTGCACAGCTACCACTCCATCCTGGCTCCGACGGCTTCCCTCTCTCCTTCCAAGGTCCTCCCGCACTTGACTTCTCACGTGTTGAATTCGAACGCCCTCGAGAAGTGCCAGTTCACTCGCGTCAAGGTTCTGGTGCTCCTGCCCACCAGGGGCATGTGCCTGAAGTTGATGGAGAAGTGGCGGAGCATTGTCGACTTTGACGACTGTGAGAGGCTAGAGGAGGAGTACGGCGTCCCCGAGGACACCATCACCGAAGAGGTAAGGTTTGCGAGTACCGAATTCCAAGTTCCTCATCATAATACTAATTAGTCGCTCCTCGGTCGCTTCTCGCAGGACTGGAGGAAGAGCAAGTCCAAGGGCAAGTCGTTTAACAGGTTCTTCGCCCCGAACATCAACAACGACGACGACTTCAAGCTCTCCCTCTCCCTCTCCCGCCCCGACGTTCCAAAATCCTCTGGCAAAAAATCAAAAAAGTCGACCCCTCCCCCCAAACCTCGAGGCAAACTCCATACCCCCTACGACGCCAGCGACGTTCTCCTGACGACTCCCCTTTCCCTCACGCTCTGGGCGGAGCGCTCCAAGGACGACTGCGTGAAGTATCTCTCCTCCCTCGAAATAATCTACCTCCCCCACTCCTCTTTCAACCACCTTCAAAACCCCCAGCACTTGAAGTCCTCCCTCCAAACCTGCAACAGCACCCCTTACAGGTGAGACGAGTACCGAAGGAGCGGAAAAAAGGAAATGAGAACCATCACTTACGTTTTACAAAAACCTCATCGTTCGCAGCACCGAAGGCGTTGACTTCAGCAAACTCCACCCCTTCATATTGGACTCCTCCCCACGCCGCCGCCAACTGTTGATGTCCTCCGATTTCAACACCAAGGAACTGAACTCGATCTTCAACCAAGCCCCCAATAACTTCGGATCCGTCAAAGGTGCGAGAAGCGAACGTCGAAGGAGCGAAGCGACTGAGAACCGTCACATTAAACATCGGCTACTTTCTCCTTATGTTCTAACTCCCTTCCCTTCCCCTCTTAGCCTCCTTCGGCCTAACCTCCCAACTAAAAAAGGTCAACCTAAACCTCACCCACACCTTCAAACGCCTCCCCTGCACCTCCTACTCCCACTACCTAAAATCGTACCTCCTCTCAACTTCCCATCTCCTCTCCTCAATCTCCGACAAAAAGGGCGTCCTAATTTACATCCCCGACTACTTGCTTTACACGCACGTTCGCGTTGAAATGCTCAAGAAAAATATCAAACACGTCGCGTTCACGGAGTACTCTAGATGGAGTGAGGTTCAGAGGGGTAGGAGTTGGTTTTATCACGGGAAGAGGGGGGTGGCGGTTATGACTGGAAGGGCTTTTTTTTATAATAGGTATAAGGTTAGAGGCGTGGATACGGTTTATTTTTTGGGACCGCCTGGGTGGGAGTATAGGGAAGTTCTGGAGGGGATGGGGAGGCAGGGGATGGAGGTTGTCACTTTTTTCACCAAGTGGGATATGATTAATGTTAAGGGGATTGTGGGGGAGGAGGAATGTAAGAGGATTAGGAAGAGTGACGCGGAGAGTTTTTGTTTTGAGTAAATAAACGGAGGATTTTTTTTAATTTTCTTTCGTCCACCCCCTTTCCAGTTTTTACGATGTTCACCTGACCTGAACAGAGATTGCCGTGTTGTTACGTAAGCTCGTTCGTTTAGAGTTTTGTAAGTATTCGTTTCTCACGTAATACCTAAAAATTCTTCTTCGCACTTCTCGAGTTCTGACCTTCCTTCGAAAACTTCCTCATCATAAAACAAACAACAATGATTCCGTTAGAAACTCGTCCGTAAAGCATATAAATAAACCCCTTAAAAAAAACGTTCTCACCTGATTTACACCATTCCTCTAATTTAATTCTCCTAACGTCATCACCGTAATATCTCCCTCTCCTCTTCCCCGGAAATTTAACCCTCCCCTCCCCCGCTTCTCTCTTCATCTCACATCTTTTTAAATGGAAACTAAGGAACGAAGAATAACGGTGTGTCGTTACGTATGTTTTAGTTAAATATGTTATGGTGATTATGTAAGATGTGTATTGATTTGAATTTTGATCTGTACGAATCTCAAATGATGGGATTGAAAGTTTTAGAGATTCTGACGGAGTATGAAGTTTTTTTGTTAGAGAGGTTTCGACGTATTTTTCTAACGCTTTAAAATTATCATTGACTTCAGATTTTAGAGGATGAGAGAAGGTATTTATTAACGTCGAAACGTCCCATTCAACTCGTGAAAGAATTTTTGTACGGACGGAATTTAAAGTTGACATGTATTGAGATATTATGGACTGGTTTATTGAAGTAGTATTTGGTGGAAATGGTGGGTTATCAGGAATTTTTAATGACGGTAAAGTTGGTGACGGTAGGTCGATTAAAGGTATTGATGGTGTAGAGGAATTTTGGTTTGACGGGTTAGGTGAATCGTCTATTATTGACGCTTTCGATGGTCTCTTTTTACGACGACGATTCGACTTTATCGACGATACTGAGACTTCTATAGAAATTGACTCAGAGTCTTTATCAGAGTCTTTAACGCCTTTAATATCGTTATCCTTGAAAGCGTTTTTGAAGAAGGCTTTACTCGATTTTAACGAATGAACGAGCCCGCTTGATTCTATTATTGGAGCGGACGGAGAAGGTGATAACAGGGATTTTATTGATGATACGAACGTTGAGGGGGATGTTATGTGAAGGTTCGAAGGTGTAGTAGGTGAAGAAGATGTCTGGAGATTGTAGTAATAACAAGTTAAAGGGTTGGAAGTGGTTGGAGACGTGGTTGGGGTAACTGTCGTTATTGTTAATTGAGGATACGTTGTTGATTCAGAAGTGTACTTAGATTTTTGGAGGGTTAGGGATTTTGAGCCTCCAGTTTGAGGTAACCCTTTCGGATAGTATGGAGGGAGGGTTGTTAGGGTTAGGTTAATTGCGTTATTATTATTATTAGAGTTATTATATTGTAGGATTTGGGGTAGGAGGGAATGCAAGGGACAAGGGTTTGGAAGAGAAGTAGACGAGACTGTGTGTAGGGTATCAGTGTTCATATCAGGGTTCACTGAATCAGTCGTTGTAATCTTTGACGTATCTACTGACGGTATTGACTGAGATTCCATCGGTAAAGTACCCGAACAGTGTCTGTTCCTAACAGTGTCTGATGAGAATCTTGAGGTCGTCGTTCCGATCGATATAGAAGCTTTATCTATTTTAACCTTTATTAAACCGACTATTATAAGACAATCACGACTATTTAACGGAAAGAAGGGGTGCTCTTGTGATAAAGGACGACAAAACGATAATGATTTTAAAGAGAAGATACGAGCGGAAGAAAGCTATGACCGAATTCCACATTCCAGCACAAATTATTTTATTTCCCTCCATCTTTCTAAAGTATAAATTGTTATCTTAATCGCATTTACAAGCTATACAATAACAGTTGACTATCTTCATAAGTCACTTCATCATGGTATACACATCACCTTCAACAGCTACGAACGTTAGCGCCTCTAGCGCCGCTGAAGGTTCAAAAACATCCAAATTTAACTCTCCGAAGCTAAGCACACTTTTCACTCCCGCCTCTAAACTTAATAATGCCACTCCCGCTACTAAAAACAATGAAACAAACGACGACAGAAACGATGGAGCTTCTACTGAGAATACCGATCCGAATGATTCAATTAAGTCGGTTGAACCTAACGTTGTTGAATATACTGGTGAGAAAATAACCTGACGCTGAACAATCCCGAACCCTTTCATGTTTCCCGACAGACAGTCATGAAATCAAGAGTCATGAAAGTCGATGTTTGGCTTGAAGGTAGTCGAGCGCTGAAACACGCGAATCCTTCTGACGTTCATGCTTCTGACGTTCATCCATTTTCCCCTATTTCCCTTATCTAACAAAACCCAATACAGTAACAACAACATCAACTTCAGGTCAAACCTCAACCTTATCCTTCGACTCCTACATGTCTGCCCGTAAATATTATTTATCCGAGGTAAAAGATTGTCCCCTCCCATCCCCAACTCTCCCTTCCCAATCGTCCAAAACTAACCCCTTTAAAAACAGTCCTCCCTAAAACCCCCTTCATGCATCTTAAAATCCGGTCCTAAAACCCTCGACACCTATCCTCCCCCTTCAAAATCACCTTTAAAACGTAAATCCGTCTCTAAAGTATACCCTCCCCCACCCCCATACGCCCCCTTAACATTAACCGGTCTCCCCTTAAAACCTCCCCGATCTTCATATGAAATATTCTCGATCTCTCAACGATCTTTATTCCGGGACGCTATGATATCTAAAAAAGATTTTAAAGAAGAACATGTTGATGTGGTTATGAAAGAGGTTTGGGAGGAGATGGAGGAGGAGGATAAAGAGGAGTGGAGGGGTAAGGAGAGGGAGGAGAGGAGAGTTTATGATGAGGAGGTGAGATGTGTTTTTTTTTTGGGGATTTTTATGAAACGTTATGTTCTAACGAATGTTAATTATTTTGTTTTTTGTTGTTGTCATTCCTTCCCCCCCCCTTACAGTTCGCTAAATACCCTGAAAACATATATCAATCCAACCTCCTCCTCCATCCCACAACCACGAAATTCATCTACCGCTCCAGTTTAGGTCTCCCTCTCCCTCCTCTCCCTCAATCTTCCTTAACATATTTTAAAGATTGCAATAGAGGAACTATTAAGGAAGCTATGGAAGGGATTGAAGGGTTTAAGAATGTGCATGTTGAGGTTAAGTTGGTGGAACTTTTTGAAGGGTGTAAGGAGGAATGGGAGGGGTTGTGGAAGGAGGAGAAGGAGAGGGTGGAAATATTGAGGAGAGAGAATAAGAGGAATATTGGAGAGAAGGAGAAGGTGAGAGAAGAGGAAGGAGAGGAGGGGGAGGGTGGCTGTGTGTGTGGGTTTTGTGTGTTTTTCTGACCAATTTGAAACTTTTTTTTTACAGTTCGACGCGTTCTTCGGTAGGACGAAGAAGGAGAAGAAGGTCAAGGTCGAGAAGAGCTTGCCGGACGGATGGAAGATGGAGGAGAAGGAGGTGAGAGGATTATATGGCGAGGCCCCGCTGCTAAAGCTACTGTTCTAACCCTCGTAACGTCGCTTTTTTACTTTTATTTTATAGCGACAACTGAAGGTTCCCGCCGCCCTCCCCACAAATTACAAGAAGGATCGGGAGGGTTCGCTAATCTGGCTGAAAGAGAGGTGCGGCAAGAAGGGCTCTAAGGTCGACCTTTACTTCGCGTGCCTGATCTGGAGGGCAGAGCTCGAGACGGGGGAAGTCAGGACGCTGTTGCACGATAAAGGCTCGGGGCATATTTTGATGTACTACGGTACGAGTAGGAGCCAGGGATTCACGGTACTGAGCGAGAGGGAGATGGAGGAGAGGTGCGTTGAGTGGTCTGAGGGGTGCTCGAAAGGCTTCGAGAAGCAGCTCGGGGAGAAACTCGCGGGTCTGAGCAAGGACGAGGCGATACTTAAGAAGGGCGTCGCTGAGGCTTTAGCCGACCTGAAGGTAGAGGAGAAGAGTGAGAGGGGCAAGAGCATGCTACCGCCTCGCCCGCAGAGGGAGAACAGTAAGATCGTGGACAAGCAGTTCACGCACAGGTCGGGCGTAGCTGTGAGGAGCTGGAGGGACGTTGAGAGGGTAGAGAAGATCCTGCAGCAGGAGGGGGGGAAGGGGGTGGGGAAGAAGAGCATCGAGTTTAGGCTCAAGAAGATGAAGGACGAGGATAAGAAGAAGGAGAAGATGGCGAAGAAGGAGGATTCGAATTCTAATGTTGGCGAGGTGGGGGGGGAGGAGAAGGGGGAGGGGGAGGGGAAGGGGGAGGTGGTTGTTGAGAAGGTTGAAAATATGGAGTTGGGGGGAGAGGAAGGTGTTGCACAGTAACGTTTAGGATAATGGGGTTTAGGGGTGGATAAGGGAAGTGGGGGAAGAAAGAAAGATAACATACCCTGGGAAGTTTAGTTTCATTTAAAATTCATCTCTCATTTTATTTTAGGATATCGACGTCCCTCGAGCTGTCCATGTTTAACTGTCAGGGTTAGGTTTAGGGTTAGAGTTAGGGTTAGGGTTAGGGTTAGGGTTAGGGTTAGGGTTAGGGTTAGGGTTAGGGTTAGGGTTAG
>BRXX01000073.1:13171-48654 GCA_030267905.1 Triparma verrucosa | reverse complement strand
CCATAACCATAACCATAACCATAACCATAACCCTCGTCTTAACGCTCGTCTTCAATTGTTAGTGGTATAAGCCTTAACCCTAATTTTTTTTAGGCACAAACTACAAAATTATTATAACAACTTCTCCTCTAAAAAAACTACATGTTTAACCTGTCTAAGTAATCAACTTTGTCTTTGTAGTCGGCATCAGTTTCATAACCTCCTCCTCCTCGCCGCGAAAGCTGGAGATCTTTACTAAGCTCGGGCGCTTTCCTTTCTCGTTGTGGATCTCGGCATCCTCTTCGTCCGACTCCAAGTCTTCCCATTCAGACTCATCGCTTTCTTGAACTTCTCTCTTCATTTCCCCACTCTTCACTTTCTCGACGCAATTCTGACACACATCAAAGTCGCAGGCCTTGCATTTCAAGCCTTTAGATCCTTTCCTCAAATTTTCCCCACAAGCATCACAATAACGATCCCCACGAACTTTTTCTTCAGCAAGAATATGACCTTCATTGCATTTCAAGGTCTTCGATGCATCCCACTGCTCTGATAGTAGCTTTTTTGCGAGCATCATCTCTTCTTCGTCTGCTTCAGATTCTTCTTCATCTGACGAGCTGCCGGGCTCGTCGAGCCAGGGGTACCCTCTCCGCAACTCCTCAATTCTCTTCTCATTATTGTTAAGATTATCACAATCCTCGAGGCAATCCATGTATTTCTCAACACAATCCTTCGTATCTTCGTGCTCTTTGCCGAGCAGCGAGACATGCCCCTCGAGCGTTCTTTGGTAGATCTCCACGGCTTCCTTGAACTTTCCATCTGCCTCGTATACTATTGCTATATTCATCATGGTCATGAGCGTATACGGATGATTCTGCGACGAGCATAACGAGTAACATGACAATGATGTCAAAGAGTTAGAAAAATGTTGCAGCGAAGAATATGTCGCTTCGCTCCTCTTCTCCGAGTGCCTTACCTTGCCCATCGCTTTTTCACTCCCCTTCAAAGCTCTCTCATAGTATTCCAATGCCATGTCATATTCCTCCAGCTCATCATTATATAAACATCCTAGGTTATTCAGCGTCCCCATCGTATCCTTGTGATCGTCGCCAAGTACCTTCTCCTGTCCTGCCAAACACATTAGTATAGCTTCCTTCGCCTCCTCCACTTTTCCATTATCCATTAGCGTTACTCCCAATTCGCCAAGGGTCTCCAAGTAGACCAGATTATCCTCCCCCAGTTTTTCCTTCATCCGCTTTAAAATCATTCCTATTTTTTCAATTTCTTCCTCATCGCTCATTTCATCAGCCGACATCATTTTATACGTCAATTGAAGCGTCTGTTCGGCGTCAGGTCCAAGAAGCTCCTCGTATCCTTCCAGTGCCAATTTATAGTACTTCTTGCAGGTATCTTCATCAGAATTTATGAAACTGTAGATTTTACCAAGGTCGTGGTATGCGTCAAAGAGAGAAAGTTTTCCCTCGCCATCTTCTCCACCGCCACCTTCCAAAATCTCCACGATCCTCCTCCTCAGCACCAACTCCAAGGAGTCGTCTCCTATTCCATTATCCCTCCCAACAATGTCCCCCAACCCCCCTAAGCGACGCAAATCTCCCTCTTTCAAGAGGTCGCTAACGCCTTTTGCGACACTCCCTTCTCCCTCGCCCGTCTCCGTCCCGATACTCCCCAGCGCCTCGACGCGTTCCATGATTGCGGCATACGACTCGCTCGCCCCGGAGAAAAGATCCCTGAAGAAATTGTAGAACTCGTGCATTGCTCCCTTCTCAAAGATAATGGGCGCCAGATGAAGCTGAACCTCGCAGATGTGACCGCCCATGCGTACGTTCATGAGGCAATCCCTTATTCCGGTCGGCAACGGGTTTGCGAAGCGGTTCTTCAACCTCACCACGATCCCCATCTTTAGCATTATTTCCAGGATGCCGGCCAGCTGCACCTCCGTCTCGACGATGATCGAGCACCGAACCAAGTCGAGCATGCACTTGTAGTTCCCTTCGCACTCGTTCTTAATCTTCTCCACGGTCCTCTCCCTCCCTTTCAGAGGGGCCACCGTCAAGCTCTTGAAGGTGAAGCCGTGATCAACGATCTTCTCACCCCCGACGAGCGGGTAGGCGTCAGGGTCGATGCCGAACTTGACGACGATTTTCCTCATCAGCTCCGAAAATGCCAGCATTGCAGCGGCCGCCTCGTCATAGAGCTCGTCTAAATCTTTCGCAGCAGTCACTTGTTCACTCAGCTCTGTGAAGCTTTTCAACTTCTCCTGCTCCAGGAGCCCCTCTGGTAGAACTGTCGCCGCGATCCTATTGATCTTGTTCTTCAGCTCAATCATCCCTGTTAACATGCTCAAATCTTTCTCTGTCGTCGGCATTAACGACATGACCTCGTCTTTTTCGCCGTGGACGCCAGGGATCTTGACTAGGCTCGGGCGCTTGGGCTTAGGGGCATTCACCGGAGGGGGTACGGCGACCACGGGGGCGTCAACTGGAGGAGGAACTAGATCAGGATTGTGGGGCATTTTGCGGTCGTCATCGTTCTCCTCCTCCCCCCCAGTTCTTCCCTTGAACTGGGGCGGAAAGTATTTTCCGATTACACGTTTCTTATCAACTACTATTCCTCCGCCAGCACCAACCCCGCAATTTCCGCCGCTGCTCGTCCGGTTCAGCGAGAGCCTCTTCTTGGTGGGCGAGGCTGCGGCCATCATATCTGATGATGTAGAAACGACGATTCCGCCACTGATTCCGGCACCGACCCAGCTGCTCATCTGGTTCAGCGAGAACCTCTTCTGCGCTGGCGACGTTGCGGCTAAATATGCACTCGCAGAAGCAACTATTCCACCACTGCTTCCTGCCCTCGACGCTGCGGAAATCGAAGGGGACATTGAAAGAACTGTTCCTCCCCCACTGCTGCCACTACTGCTTGTCCTGTTTAGTGAGAGCCTCTTTTGCAACGGTGGTGCAGCAAGGGCGACTAATCCGCCGTTGCCTCCGACCCCAACCCCACTGCTGCTCGTCCTGTTCAGCGTGAACCGCTTCTTCGCAGGCGATGCCATGGCCAGCAGAGGGGACCCTGGTCCGGAAGCAACACCTTTCGCCGCCCCCCCTCCAAACGCCTTCAGCTCCCTCGCCTTCTGCTTCGCCTTGGCCTTATCCTCTTCGGCTTTCTCGGCCATGATCTTGTCCATGTGTACGCTCGTCCTCTGCTTGCGACTGGCGTAGCTGTAGGAGGGTGCTGGGCCGCTGGCCCTAAAGCCTGTTGGTTTTTTGACATGCCTATGCGAATAATCGGCGACGCGAAAGAACGTTAGAAAAGTGCCATACACTCTTAACCCTAATCCCCACGCCCTCACACACTTACAGCGTCTCGCCCCGCTTCTTTGCGATGGCAATGGTCAGCTCTCTATTCTCATCGAGCAGGGCCTGCCTCCTGTCCTTCAGGCCCTTAAGCTTCTTGACCTGGGCCATCAGCCGGGCCCTGAGCTGCTTCACCGCAGCCTTCGTCTTGTCGTTTTTGTCCATGGCTAAGAGCTCCGTAAAGTTTCGTCGACTATTGGCAAATCTGTCACTCTTAGAGAAAATTACTGCTCCTTTCCCCAGAGGCATTTCGCTGGATATTAATAAAGAAGAAATCACTGCCCACCAAGCTGCAAACGACCTCTACACCCCCCCCCCCCCCCCCCCCCCTCCCCACTCTCTCTCTCAAACACACGCACACACATCTTAAAGCATTTTACTGCTTAATTCCCCTAAAACAAGCATCACCGGGTGCTCAAAGATATACCCTCCCCTAAAAACAATTCCCCTAAAACAAGCATAGATATACCCTCCCCTAACACCCCAAACCATGAACCCTGCGTTTCCCGGCGGCAATGGTGCGAAGGGAATGGGTGTCGTAACGCGGACGAAAAGTTGCCCCGGCAACGGTCCCCATCGCAACGAGAGCTGGCAGACACACGGCCGATCGATTCAACCTGCAGGCGTTTCTCGATTCTATAGCGAGCTGAATAACTCTTCCCAATCTATCGTCAGCCAGAAAGGCGCCCGCGTCCGCGCCATGGTCAGCAGTGCATCTACTCAGTTTTACGTTGTTCAGCTGAAGCGTTTGCTTGCGGAGTATGCTCCAGACAAATTGTATCTGACAGAAAAGCTTCTCGTCAAGTGGAAGGGGCATGAAGAAACGCTGATCGCGAAGATCAGGGAAAAGTTTCAAAGGAGACTAGCTTAAAACACAAAATCAAATATTCAACCTTTACCTTTCCCCTCCTTCTCCCTCTCCTCCTTCTTTTTCCTCTTCATCTTCTTGTCCTTGCTCATTTTCTGGATCAACTTGTCCCTGATTTTCCTATCCTTCTCTTTCCTCTGCTCCTTTTTCTTGACGAGCTTGCCGAACCCCACCTCGTCCAATCTGACCTTCGTCAGCCTGCTCGCCTTCGCGACGCTCCCCAGAAGCTTCAGGACGTCCTTGTCCTTGATGTCTTCGTTCTTCTGCAAAGATCGGCCAGAAAGGGCCTCGCAGGCATGGACAAGAGAGATGTCCTCCTCCCCGACGAGGGATACGGCCGTGCCTCTCCTTCCGGCGCGGGCGGTTCGGCCGACTCGGTGGATGTAGTCGGACGCCTTCCTCGGAAGTTCAGAGTTCAGGACCAGCGCAACGCTCGGTATGTCCAGCCCCCTGCTAGCGATGTCCGTGGCTATCAGGATCCGCACCCTCTGCGACTTGAACTTTCCCAACGCCGCGTCCCGCCTGTCCTGCGAAAGCAGCGAGTGGAGGGCGACGCAGTCGATGCCCAGTTCCCTGAGCGTCCCTTCCATGTGGGCCGCCCTCTCGCACGTCCCCACAAAGACGACTGCAGACTTGGCCAGACCGGAGCCTTCGTCGTCAGATTCTTCCTTCAAGGTCCACCCTGAACCTTCCTCCTCCTCTCCATCTGCCTTGACTCCGCCGTTCCAAACCATCTTTTGGAGGCACGTCACCAAGTACGCGTCCCTCAAAGCGTGTGGCATGAAAATGTACTGCTGCTTCAAGCCCGCTGGAATAGCGGCCTGTTTCTTCGCCGTTGCTTTTGCTTTCTTCGTCGGTTGATCCTCTCCATCCTCGTCGACTTTCTTATTCGTCTTCTTCTTCTTCTCCGCCGCCCCCTCCTCCTCGCTCTCCTCTCCCTCACTCGCCCCCCCCTTCTCTTCCACATCCCCCCCGATCCTAACCACCCTCTCCCCCCCAACCAACGCCTCCACCATCCCCATGACCTTCGGCCCTCCCGTCGCCGAGAACGCCAGAACCTGGCACCGCCTGCCCTCCCCGCACCTCCTCCTAATCTCCATGACGTCCTCCCCGAACCCCGAGTTCAGCCTGTCCGACAACAACCTATCAGCCTCGTCCAAAACCAAATACCTGCAACCCTTCAACCTCACGTCCCCCTGCCCGAGAATATCCCTGACCCTCCCCGGCGTCCCTACGATGAAGTGCGGCTTCCTCCCCACCCCGACGCTCTGCCTGACCATATCCCCACCTCCCACAATGAGCTCCGAACGGATGTTGTAAGGCGACCCTACGATAGAAATCTGCTCGTTGATTTGCTTGCTCAGTTCGCGGGTGGGGCTCAGGACGACGCAGTAGACGCCGTAGGGGTCGTTCGAGAGGGTCGTAAGGATGGGAAGGGCGAAGGCGAGGGTCTTGCCGGAGCCAGTCGAGGCGAGACCGAAGAGGTGCGAACCTAGCAAAATTGGAGGGATGGAGAGGGATTGAATTCGAGAGGGCTTGTTTATTTTTAGGGTTTTCAGGGAGGCGATTAGGGGCTGAGGAAGTTTGAGGGAGGCGAAGGTGGTGTGCTGCGTGCGAAAGTGCGGAATGGATGTGTGTGAGCAGTAGTTTGATGTTGAGTCCCCTTGCAATGTTCCGCAGATAATAATTGAGCTCAATTAACGGTCAAATAGCAGCGCACAATCTCAGATGTTCGTCAATACCACAACGCTAACCATGGCAAATCATCGCCACGGAACATCCAATAGTCTCACCTTGACGTAATTCCCCTCAGTTTGATCTACATTCACGGGCTGAGGATCACTGGCCGGCTCCTGAGACCTCTCACTGGATTTACGTTTCTTTGTACGCTTCCCGAATAAAACGGACATGTTGTAGTCGAAGAAACCCTAATGCAACTACTCGGTGTGAGTTCAGAAAAGAGCTTACGAACGTTTTTTTTTTGCTCGAAAAATATCCTCCCTTTTTTCAGGGTTCCTTTCGAGCCAACCCAACAACTTTTCCCCAACCCCCCTCCACCCTTGGACTCTCCAACCTCCTATTGCTTCTTCATGCTCGGTGTCAACACTCCTTGTCTCCCCTCATTAATCTCCAGTCACACCCGCCCCCCGTTCTCCCATCAAAAGTTCCTTTTAACTTCCCTCACCCCCCGTGGTCTCTCCCTATGGGCAGTTCATGCAACATTTGGTACTTCCTCGTCCTGTTACTTCTCGCGAAGCTAACACACGTGGAAGCAGGTTCAGCATGTGAGTGTTATAATTTATTCTCCTCCAAAGAAACAAGCGTAGTGCTGCGATAACCCAATCAATCCGACCCCTCTAACATTTCTCCTCAGGTCGACAAGGAGATAGTTCCTGCTTGCATGACAAGAGAGCTCGTGGTTCGTGCGGATACTGGCATAACGAACAAAAGTACTGTCCCAACGGTTATCCTTATAATGATAATGATTCATCTAGCTACTGCTGGGGCCTGAAAGTCCATATCTATTGCTATGCGTGTGCACCAGGATATAAGGATTGGGCAAATACTTGCACACCTTGCGAACCAGGAGAGGAAAGTGGAGCCGCGGCAACGTCCTGCACCAAGTGCGGACTGGGAAAGGTGAGAACAACGCGACCTGCATTACGTCGGTCCAAAACCTCGCATCACAAAACTAATCTTAACTCCCTCTTCAGTACTCCACTGGAGCCGAAGTCTGCAAACCCTGTGAAGCTGGCAAATACGCCAATGATCCCGGCCAACCCGTCTGCAAACTCTGCCGCACCAAAGGCGGCGGCTCCGTTCATTGGTACTCTGCCGCAGGGGCGAGTGACTGCACTCACTGTCCCGCGGGTCAGGTCGTCAATGAAAATTCAGATGGATGTGAATCTTGTACTGATGGAAAGGTGAGAAATATACCCCCTTCCCCGTCGTTCCCCCATCTCCCCATCCCCCATCTTACTAACAACGGACACACGAACAGTACGTGGATATGGATTTCACTGAATGTCTTCCGTGTTCTCCCGGAAAGTCAAGCGGCTCTTCCGTCGGCATGCCCGATCATTCCTCGTGTTCCAATTGCCCCACGGGAAGGTTTTCCGGTGTCGGGGGAGTGTGTGAAGCGTGTCCTGCAGGAACTTACAGGTGAGAAAGGAATTGAGCTTCACGCAAAGCCCGAAACATACTCACAAATCTACCTACCAACCACAGCGGCGCTGGACAGGCCGAAATACCAAACACTAAGTGCAAACAGTGTAGCACGGGAGAGTACTCCCTTGGCACTACCGGCGAGGAGGGTACCAGCGACTACTCGCCCAGTACTACGTGCCTGCACTGTCCTGCGGGAAAGAAGTCGGCCGATTTGATAGGCTCCTCCGAGTGTCTTTACTGCTCTCCGGGAAAGTACACCAACGAGGTGAAGGTGAGAAGTTGTCGTGCGTCCCCAAACCCCCTCCCATCCCTGTAACCCCATCATTAACCAACCTCCCACCTCACCCCCTCACTCCCCCCCCAACAGTCTTCGCAGTGCGTCTTCTGCGATCCTGGAAAGACCAGTAACGGGACCGATACAACCACAGGAGAGTATGTCAGCGTCGGCGAATTCAAGCCCAACGATGATAACATCGACGGTCCGAAAAGCTGCTACAATTGCGCTGCCGGAAAGTACACAAATGCACAGAAGAGCAACGTCTGCGTCAACTGTGAGGCCGGAACCTACTCGAACGTCGGCGCGACCATTTGCACTCAGTGCCAGCTCAGCGACACGTACGGGCCTGGGTATGTGAGCGACGAGGGCTCCCCGGATTGCACTCCCTGCCCCGCTGGCACAGAGAGCGAGAACAATGTCTGCCAGAACTGCACCAAGGGGTACTACTCACTACAGGGCGCTGAAGAATGCTCTCCCTGCAAACCGGGAACCTACATGCCCAACAACGGAACCTCCGTCTGCTACGACTGCCCAAAAAACACGTTCCAGGATAAGTTTGGAAAGCCCTTCTGCGAGGCTTGTCCTGATGGCAAGACTTCTGGAGGTGGCGACATCGTGTGCAGCTCTTGCCCAGATGGGACGTGGAGCGATGACGCCGCAGTTGAAGCTGGGGGAACGGCCGGTGCGTGCTGGGCGTGCGGGGCCGGCAAGAGGGTCAAGGGCAACCGCTGTCGTGAATGCGATGCTGGCCGTTACTCCCCCAAACCCACGAGTTTCGTGGCCGAATCTGACTATAGCGACCCTGGATGCTCGAATGCAGGGGTGGGAGGGGCAAGCCTCTGCGGATTGGAGGGCAACTATCAGTGCTCGTACTGCCCTGTCGGCCAGGACACCAACAACCAGACTGGCTCCTCATCTTGCACGGTTTGCTCTCAGGGCAAGTACAAGTACGAGCCGACCGAGATGTGTACCTGGTGCCCCGCTGGCAAAGCGGCTGGTGGATTTGACGGCAACTTCAAGACTAGCGAGGCGGAAGGTAAGAATTTCATTTGCTACAAATTTTACCACAACTCATTTTATATTAACCCTCCCGTCTCGCCCCCCCCAGTGTGCATCGACTGCCTGCCCGGCAAGCACAGCGGGCCGGGTCCAGAGGGTCACGTGGGCAAGGGAGCTACCTCGTGCGCGAACTGCCCGAATGGTCGCTACTCCAACACCGAAAGGGCGGCCAACTGCACCATTTGCGAAGAGGGGAAGTACGCGCTCGTCGAGAGCGGGACGAACGGCGCAGTTGCCTGTTCCCTCTGCGTGGTTGGCAGGTACAACAACAAGACGGAACAGTCTCTCTGCGCCCTTTGCCAGCCTGGAACCTACCAAAAGGGCTTGGCGTCGACAAAGTGCGATGACTGTCCTGCTGGAAAGTACGCTGACGACATGGAGAATACTGTCTGCAGCTTCTGCAATCAGCCCACCGGCAGCACCAGCGGATCAATATCTGCACCAGGCGCTACCGAGTGTACCAAGTGCCCGCCAGGCTCTGCCTCGGGACTTTATCCCGGCGTGACATTCTGTGAGAGCTGTGAAGGCGGCAAGTACACGGACGGGGAGGGACAGCGCACATGCGACGACTGCGATTCTGGGAAGTACGCTCCTGATCCCAACGCTGACGTTCTCCCTGACGACTTTACCGCGTACCCTACCCTGTCGCCGACCAAGGCACCCACCACTTCGTCTCCTACTCTTCCGGGAACCACTGGCGCCCCCTCCCCAGCTACCACGGCTCCTTCTGCCGCACCCACCAAACCAGCGACCTCTTCGCCTACCATGGCGCCAACACCTTGGTCGCTCACGCCCGACCCCAACGGCGCTTCGCAGTGCACTCTGTGCGGCGTCGGCAGGTTTTCCCGTGACGGGAGGTCCATGTGCGAACTCTGTCCTGCTGGACGTTGGACGCCAGCATCTACGGAAACCCCTGGCGGCGAAGGTACCCCGGCTAGCTCCTTGAACTACGTCAAGGCCAGCTGCACTGAGTGCCCCGTTGGGAAGTACAGCAACATCTCGAGAGCCTTGTGCAATGATTGCGAAAACCCCGATGTTAGCCAGGGAGTTTACAGCTCTTGGGCCGAGGTCGGTTCGGATACCTGCTACCTACTCCACACCGCCGAGAGGTTCGGCGAGTGTCCCAAGAGCAACGGAAAGAAGCGCAGCTTTGATGCTAGCACAATGACATATGAGGAGACCGACAAAGAGAGTATCTGCAGGTGGTACTTTATTGACGACTTCACAGGGCAGGACTTCAGCACAAGCATCGAGGGTTCTGGTGCCAACGAGGGCGAGGTCTCCCCCTTCTTTGAGGGTGCTGCGGACTCTTGTGGAAACTACACCTTGTGCCAAGCGGACCCGACTGACGACGACGAGGACCGTTATCTCATAGCTTGTCAAGACTGCGCTGAGGGCTACATCTCGGCCGGCACCCACACCTTTGGTAGCAACAAAGGTGCTTGCAGCGGAAAGACCGTTCAGAGGTACTGTTACAAGCCTACCACCCTCGACTTGTGTCCGCCTGACACGACTTGCCAGTACTGGTACAAGGGCGCTGATGAGGTTAATCCTAAGGACGGAGATGAGGCGGACGGAGGTAACGTATCGCCCTTCTTTGACCCGGATGTCGAAACAGACCCCAGCGAACCGTACGTCGCCACCGCGTGTGACAGCTACAGGGTGTGCGGCTTTGATGTGAAAAGTTCTACCAAGACTTCTAAGCCAAACGACCATTACTTGGATGTCGTCTGTGAGAAGTGCGCCGAGGGATTCATAAGCGTTGCTGCCGAGGAGAAGGACTACGATGCTAGTGAGAACTCCGAGTGGGGGGAGTCGAACACATGTCCTGGAAGCTACCCCACCACGTGCATGAACGTAATGACAACCTTTGACAAATGCCCCAAGTGTCAGCTAGGCGAAACGGGAGCGGGCTGCCAACGCAGGCTAAGAGAGTGGGCTGAGCAAGGTGAGTAAGAAGTGGACGGCGTACCGAGCGAAGCGAAGCGATCGAGAGCCTCTCATGTCGAGCGAAGCGAGACCATGGACTATATAATATTATATCATATCGCCCCGCTCTGGTCTTGATGCGTTCATTGCATTTGCTGCGACATTCTAATTTCGTTCGTTCGCAGAGCTTGAAATACAGAGGGAAACGGCCATCTTGGAAGCGCAGGCTGCCCATTTGAGGGGAAGCCGAGAACTTCAGTTCGACTGGGGGGATCCGTGTACGACTTGCAGTTGCACGGGCACCAATGTCCTTTCGCCCTGCGACTTGAACGACCAGTGCGAGTCCTCGAAATCTGGCTGCCAGTCCAGCTACTGCCAGTGCAATTCAATAATCCCCGACGTTCCTGATCCGGACGACATCAGTACCGACCCCGGAGAGTACACTGTGCAGTGCAAATACTTGTACTCCACCTGGAAGGGCGAAGATCTGGACGAGGACGACCCGGAACTTTGGGAGACTGATTGGGAGAGCGTTGGAGCTGGAGTCAACTCCCCCTTCAACAACGTGGCGAACCAGGACGACCCGTGTGAGTACTACAAGCTCTGCCAGTTTGAGACCAAGTTCGGCGGAAACTTGGACGAGTACCATATTGCTTGCGGCAAGTGCAGAGAGGAAAACGACTACTACATGGCAATCGACTTTGAAGAGAGCCAGGTGAAGGACGAAGAAGGATGGATGTGCACCAACGAGAATCCTGCAGGTGAGACGTTAGTCCGTACCATGTAAACTACATATGATATAATATCAATTTCACCGCTATGCTATGAAACGCAATTCTAACAGTTAATTCATGATGTCAATCTCGGTCTCATCAATGCAGCGACCCACTGCTACCACTGGCCCAAGTCATCCTACGAACAGTTCTTCGTTGACAGTGACCACGACTGCAACGACGTCACGTTCAACCCCAAGCAAAGAAACGAGTGCTACTACTGGAAGGGGACCTCGAGCGTTGAGGGAGGGTCTTGGGTCAAGAGCACTGGCAAGGCCAAGGAGGGACCCTTTGGAATATCTTGCGGCTCCTACGAGGTCTGCGCCTTCGATGCCGCCGACGGCGAGGTCGACAACTACTACCTGCAGTGCAGCACTTGCGCAGCCGGCTACGTGATGGTTTACAAGGACAACAACAACACCGACGCCAAGTCCAAAGGGTGCACACCTGGCCACTTGCTCCCGCCCAACAGGTGAGACACTGCGAGGAGCGAAGCGACCAGCTAAAGAGGCGAGTGTGCTGGATATCGACGTACATAGCCAAAACTTCCGTACGTAACGTCGCTGCTGCGACTCCCGAGCTGAGGAGGCGTGTGTACTGGATATCGACGTACATAGCCAATACTTTCGTACGCAGCGTCGCTACTGCGACTCCCTTGCTGTTTTTGCTGTTTCTAACGTCACGAACTCCCCTTCCCTTCCGTTGCGATTCGCTTCGCTCGTCGCAGCATCGTCACGGAGTGTGTGAAAGCTACCGAAGCGCCCTCCATAACACCCACGGACCGACCTACCGTCCCCGTTACGCAGAGCCCTGTGGCCACCACGAGCGCTCCAACTGCAGGAGGCGGTGGTGTCACTGAGAAACTGTCGGATCCGATCATGTTAGGAGGCGTCGGAGGAGGGGCCGTCATCCTTATCCTTTTCGTCGCTTACATAATCAAGTCTAGGAACCAGAAGCAGCAGAGGGAGCAGAGGAAGAAAAAGTACGATCCGAGAGACACCGAAGCCAGCGGCTTCGAGATGTCGAACCCGATGTCAGATAAGAAAAAGAAGAAGAGCAAGAAGGGGGAGAAGGGAGAGAAGAAGGAAAAGAGGACTAGCAAAAAGAAGAAGGAAAGGAAGGAGGAGAAGCTGGGAGCCGGGGCTCCTCCACCTCCCCCTCCCCCCCCTTCAGACTCTCCTTCGAAGGCCCCGCCCCCTCCTCCTCCTCCCGTTGAACTGAATACCCCCGAGGACGACTCCAAAAACTGGGTCCCCAAGCAAGACCCTAATAGTGGTCAGACCTTCTTCTACAACAAACGCACCAAGGCCGTAAGTTGGACTCCTCCCAACGCCAAGGGGGGGGGGGCTCCTCCTCCGCCTCCCCCGGCCCCGCCTCCGCCTCCCCCCGCCCCAGCAGCCCCTTCTCCTCCGGTGTTGAAGGAGGTGTGGAGTAAGCACCACGACGAGAGCAGCGGGCACGATTACTTCATACATTCGGAGACGGGGGAGAGCAGGTGGGAGGAGCCGAAGAACTTTCCTTATGAGGATTAAGGGATGGGGGGATGGGGGGGGAAGCGGAGGGGATGGGGGGGTGGGGTGTAGGGGGGGGATGATAGGGGTAGAGTGGGAGGGTGGGGAATTGGGTTTAAAAACGCATCCAAAAAAGAAGAATATATTTTGTTCTCCAAAACCCAAAGAAAACTGCACTATCAAATACTCATCCCCGCCTTAACAGCCAACGCCCCAATCGCGCTCCCGTCCTCTCCCATCCTCATAACCTCCTTAACCCCCATCCTAACATGCCTCTCCTCAACCTCAACCTTCCCCTTAACAACCCCAAAAGGCATACTACTACCCCTCTCCAGAAACCTCTCCAACCTCGCTACGTCGTTCTTTATAGACGTAGTCTCGGAGTCGTAGGCCCGCATCTTCGAGAGGGATAACATCGAGTCGATTTTAGCGAGAGAATTCTGGGAGATTGAACCCCAATCGTCTGCGAGAATATAACAAAACGGTTTGTTAACGTGGGGGGGGGCATACAATTAACAATGTTACGCATATAAAGGTCCTCACCTATCTTCTCTTTGTTCCCCTCATGCCATTTCCTCAAATGTTCCTCCTGTTTCCTATAAACCTTAGCCTTCCCCACACACCTCCTAACCACCTGCGACGATCATTCGCGATTCGCAATAGAATTGGCGTTGGTTTCCGTTAACAAATTGTCTCACAAAAAGGATTGGCAAATGTTAACGCATGACAACAACATCAGTCGTCTTCACATCGAACAAAAGAAAACAGCCGGGGTCAAACCTCACCTGCTTCCCCACATCACACCCCATCTCAACCCCTAACGGCGGCTCCACATTCATCTTCTGCATCAAGTGCAACCGTTGACTCGTCAAGTCTAAAGAATCATTACACGATGATAACGTACTTACGAGTATCCTCTTGATGAAAACCTCAACGGCTTCACTCAATAGACAACATGCCATGTCTGATTTAACCCCTGATTTAGATTATCGCGACGAACGGTCTCCTCGTTAGAATAATATAACGTTACAATATCGTTCCTTTCTCATAATCCGACGTGGTCCCTCACCTTCCCCTCCAGGATATTCCCCCCCCCCCTCCTCCCCCTCCCTCCTAAGTCTATTAATAACATCCTCAATTCTCATACCCTTCATACTCTTACACCTCAATCTCGCGTACGCTCTCCTTCCGTCTAGTACGTTCTTAACGTCCCAGTTATTAAACTGTGTGTTAACGACGTCAGATTGAGTTAATTGATCCATTATTTTAGTCTGAATATCGAATGTACCAGTGTCTTTTAAGGTTGAAACGTGTTCGGATGTGAGGTTGAAGCCGAGGGGGAGGGGGGATTTATATAGACGTTTGTACTCGGAGTATGAGGCGTCGACTTTTACGTCCCACTTTATATATATATATTAGAGTTGAAAACAGGTTGAATCAAAAAAAGGATAATTCGGTACAACAAAAGACAAAGGGGTGTTAGTAAAAATGTTTCGTAATCATAATACAATCCATCCTTTCCTCCCCTCCATCCCCTTCTCTCACCTCATTCATAGGATCCTCCAAAAACCCTTTACTCCTCCACTCCTTCTCCCTCCTCCTCTCATAAAACTCCTGCCTAACCTTCCCATAAACATCACTCGGTACAAGATTCTTAGTTATGTTAGCGATTGTTCTGGATTTATGCAGACCGTAATTTGGTTTTTGGAGGTATGGGTGGGTTTGGAGGTGGCTTTTTACGGAGGTTTGGCAGATGTTGTAATATGGTGTGGGCTTTAAATTGTTGAAGAGGAGGTGGAGGAACTTGAAGAGGGAGGAAAGGGGGACGAATTTGTTAGGAATAGAACACACGTATTATCAAAACACGATTAAATGCAAATTTCTTATGTCTCTCACCTCAGTTATCTCCCTTTCATCGTTCCTCTCACGATCAGTCATAGGTCTATCCTCTGGGATTTTATTCTGACTAGCTCGCTCCGGTTGACCGGGTAAATTGTTTAAGGTTGAATGTTGGGGTTTTTGTTTATGGGGACCTCGGCCGCCGCGCCCTCGACCGCGACCGCGACCGCGACCACGGCCGCGACCACCGCGACCGGAGGTTTGGGGGGGGAGAGTTTGTTGCGTGTTTAGGGGGTAGGGTTGTTGTTGTTGTTGTTGTTGTTGTTGGGGGGGGGGGAGCTGTTGAGGTTGGGTTTGTTGTTGTTGCTGTTGGAGTTGCTGTTGTTGTCTAGCCCATTGGGCGGCCGCGGGATGCATCTGTTGATGCTGAGGTTGTACACTGGCTGTAGCTAATGTATTAGTAGACGTAGGCGGCGGCTGAGGATTTTGTTGTCCATTCTGTTGTCCATTCATTTGACTGTAACTTTGTTTCTGAAGAGTTAACGTCGTTAGATAATATTCGTAATAAAAATGAACTACTGCTTCAATAGTATGCTTCAATAGTATGCTTCAATAGTATGCTTCAATAGTATGCTTCAATAGCATGTGAATGAAATACACGATTACGGGGGGGGGTCGGTATCGACCAGTTTTATAAGTCCTTTATTCTGCCTTTACAACGTCTTATCATAACAATTTATAGCATTATTATAATTTGAAGGTTGTCATTTTAACCCTATCTTAATAAGATCTATACGTACAAATAGCTATGAAGAATAATTATGAAGAATAAACAATAGCAGGAGGATGCCTACATTTGTGTAGAAAAGAGTCACTCCTTCATTGCTAATTAAGCGAGCACAAGTAAACAACGCTGGGGTTATGCCACCGAAACGACCTCGTGAAAACGATGTTGATGATCGCGATGATCAAGATATAGTCAAACAGGAGATGATCGACATTAAAGTCGAGGAGGAGGAGGAGAGGAGAGCCGCTGAGGAGAGGAGGGAGCCAGGTGCTGTTAGTGTGGAGGAGAACTTTCTGGTATTGGAGGCGAAGATGGATGGAATGAGGGAAGAGATGCAAGCGGGTTTCGAGAGAATGAGGGAGGAGATTAGGGGAGAGACGGGAGGAGAAGACGCTAGGTTGGAGGTGGAGAGGCTGGTGCTGAGGGAGGTGATGCTGAGGAATGAGGTCAAGGTTTTGCAAAGGAACTGCAAGGTTTTGCAAAGGAAGCTAAAGGAGGCGGAGGGAACGATTAAGCTGTTGAGAAGGAGGAAGTTCGGGAACGAGGATTTGAAGGAGGCGGCGAAAGAATACTGCACTGATAAACAGACCGCAGAGACGAAGTACGGGCCCATAAGTGGATGGGACGTCTCTGAGGTCACGAGCATGTACAGTTTGTTTAGTGCTGATAGTGATGATGTTGGAGAAGCAGGAAAACAGTTTAACGCAGTCCTCTCTAAATGGGACGTATCAAATGTCACTGACATGAGGGCGATGTTCTATGAAGCTGAGTCGTTTTACTGCAATCTCTCTTCATGGAACGTAGAGAAGGTAACATATATGGGGTGTATGTTCCAGGGAGCCGAGAATTTTGACAAAAACACCATCAAAGGTTGGAAATTGAAGGGGAAGAATACAGGTTACATGTTCGGAGGTTTTAATGACGATGAATATGGAAAAGGAACTAAAAAGCTTTAAGATTTAAAAATAAATTGATGCGCCTTCAAACATTCTTATCCCACTCCTCGTAGAGAAGGTAACAAATATGGGGCGATATTCAGTGAAGCCAATGCGTTCTTTCAACAAAGACACTATCAAAGGGTGGGAGTTGAACGGAAACACATCGTACATGTTTGGAAGTAATGGAGACGATGGATATGGAAAAGGAACTAAAACGCTTGAGAATTTAGTGACAAAATTGTTTTCTTTCGGGTTTCTAAGTCCCCGCCTTATTATTTTCTTATTATTACTTAATTCCTTATAGTGCTGTATGTTTTTTTATACAGTATTTTCATTTTTCGTTTGGATGTGCCTTTAGTGTGACGTGAAAGAGTTTGAGTTAATACATTATTTCGAGTTCTGTTCGAATTTTACTTTAACACAATAGGGTAGTGTGTTCTCACCTACTTTCTTAAAATAATGTTTCGCGTCGAACATCGACATTCCTCAACTCAGAGGAAAAATCCTCATGGATGAAACGTCTCCAACTAACGAGAATTCTCACTTATATCCAACAAAACTCTCCTCTACGTCTCGCCTTCTCCCCTTTTCCTCTTTCTCGGTATAAAAGCCGGATTTATGAACACAATTCTCGAACGGAAAAGAGGGGACGAAACGTCTTCTTGTAGATAAGAAGGCTCCTCAGAATCGTGGAGACCAGAGTGCCACACCGAAGATAAATCTACCAAACTTTTTACCAGGAGGCCGCTCGCGAGCGGGAGAAGGAATTTCATGGTGCTTAGGCTTTGAGGGAGCTGTAAGAGGACTGAAAGATGGTCGATTGACGTTTTAGAGATATTAGTGGCAAAATTCTCAAATCATGATTTTTACACTTATCGTCGCGAGTTTAGGACTGCTGTCGCAACCCGGCGATGCCTTGATAGCTCCTACGTTCGGGAGTGTAGTGCTTCAAAGTATTACAGGTCGCAGTTGAGTATCTTAAGGATTTCTTTCATATCCTCTCGCATGTCCCGAGGTGGCGGTCTTTTTGTATCAAGAATGCTTGGATTGTATGCGTTGACGTGCCTTAAATTATTACGCGAGATACTATTGTATCTTATCGACGTGCGAGCCGCGTTAATAGTGTGTACAACATCTCTGAGAATGGCTCACAACTATAACGATCATACCGGCCGAACGCCGTCGTCAGTTGAACAATATTTTCTAACGCTCCTTCTCACCTCTCCTTTATCAGCGGCCCTCGACCCCGTCACCAACTCTTTCTTCTCGGACCTTAAGCTCGACTCTAAGAACATTCGTGCCGAGTATGTCTGGATTGACGCCATTGGCAACACGAGGAGTAAAACTAGGTGAGGGGCGAGGAGTCGAGGAGTCGAGAATTACGAGAGTGGAAGTCCAATGATGAAATACTTAATGCCATGTCAAATTCCAATAGGCGCCTTCCATAGGCAAGCCCGTCAGAGGAGCGCTATGCGGAGAAACCAGTTCCAGCACTTCGCGTTACCAATAATGCGACTGAGGACTTTCAATCATATTCCCTTTAATTTAAATCAAACATCTATCGGTCAACTCTCTCTAACATGTGTCTCTCGCATCGTCTTGGTTTCTCTCCGAATGTTCTACGATTTTAGGTGAGCGTGTTTGAGGGCAATACGATATTGATTTGAAGCCCGATGATGAAATACTTTAATATGGCTCCGGGAAACTCCAATACACGCCTTCCATGGACAAGCCCGTCAGAGGAGCGCTATGCAGAGAAACCAGTTTGACCACTTCGCTTTACCAATAATGCGACTGAGGGCATTTCACCACCTCCCGTACTCACCTTCAATCGTAAAAAATACCACCCTAACAAACGCAACACGCAACATATCACAGGACGCTCCCGTCGAACAAGAACTCCGTCGGCCTGCTTCCGGACTGGAACTTCGACGGAAGTTCTACCGGCCAAGCCCCCGGAGAAGATTCAGAGGTCATCATTAAGCCCCGAGCAGGTGAGAAAGTGTTAGGCTGGACGATACGATAAATAGTTACTATGACCGCAACTCCACTCCAGATTCATTATAAGGTCGTCTCACAGCAATCTAATCTCCTCTTCGAACAGTCTTCCGCGACCCGTTCCGTCCTAATCAGGATAACATCCTCGTCCTTTGCGACACCAACACCCCGGGAGGCGCACCTCTTCCGACGAACACGAGGGCCGGAGCGGCTGAGACCTTCGGAAAGCACGTCAAGGAGGAGGTTTGGTTCGGGATGGAGCAGGAGGTGAGATTGGGATTTGCAAGAGTTTTGTTTTGGAGGGAGAAAGGAGGCGAGTGTTTTCGGTGATGAAATACTTAATTGTCGTTTTGTGTCCAATACGCGCCTTCCACGGGCAAACCTAAGAGGAGCGCTATGCGGAGAAACCAGTGAGCACACTTCGCGTTTCCAATAATGCAACTGAGATTACACAAACCCCCGTAAATCCAACTCCCATCCGTCACAACTCAACTCCAACTTTCTAACCCGCGCACCCCCTCCCTCCCAGTACACTCTGTTCAACCTCGACCAGGTCACCCCGCTAGGGTGGCCGGTTGGCGGGTTCCCTGGTCCTCAGGGCCCTTACTACTGCGGAGGTGAGAAACTGCGCCTGTATCTACGACACGAAGAAGAAATGGACTCGATGATTATCCCAGAAAACAACGAGCTCGCTTGGTTGGTGTAGCGGTTATCACGTCTCCTTCACACGGAGAAGGCCGCGGGTTCAATCCCCGCACTGAGTATTACGTGTCGTTATTCAAAACATTAAAATATGAGAGAACATCTTCAGACAGACATCAATTTTCACCGTGCACTCCTACATAATTCTAACTCATCGCTTCGCTCCTCGGTCGCTCGCCGCATACCAAAGCCGGCGCCGAGAACATGTTCGGCCGCCAGATCTCCGAAGCCCACTACGCCGCGTGCCTCTTCGCCGGCCTCGACATCTCAGGAACCAACGGAGAGGTCATGCCCGGCCAGTGGGAGTACCAGGTCGGTCCCTGCGTCGGGATTGACGCTGGCGACCAGCTCTGGGCGTCCCGCTACATCCTCCAGAGGGTGTGCGAGGAGGTGAGAAGTTGAGGAGCGATGAGTGGAGCAAGGAGCGAAGCTAGGCGCTATGAAATTCTAACTCGTTCGTCGCAGTACCAAGTCTACTGCACTCTCCACCCCAAACCGATCACCCAGGGTGACTGGAACGGAGCCGGCATGCACACCAACATGAGCACGAAGAAGATGCGCGAGGCTGGGGGCTTAGGTGAGTTTGTCAGAGTCCTCGCGATAGAAAACAATAATAAGCTCGATGATGAAATATTATATATCCTGTTGTGCCATCTGACTACAGCAACTTCCACGGGCGACCGTAAGAGAAGAGCTTTGAAGAGAGACCAGGCTGATCATGCTGTATCCCCAATAATGCGACTGAGAGCACCCCTTCCCTCTCCGTTAACGTTTCACTCCGTCAATTGTAAAATCTAACGACACACACACGCTTCGTTCTATCTCTCTCTCTATTGATATAATAGGTAAGAAATGGAATGGCGAAGCGAATTGATTTATGACGTGCTCGATGATGAAATATTTAAACGACGCAATTGAATTCTGACTACGGCGACTTCCACGTGCAATACGTAAGAGAAGTGCTTTGAAGAGAGACCAGTCGAGTCCATAGTGTCCCCAATAATGCGACTGAGAGCACAGCAACGTTCCGAAACTACCCTTAACGTAAATGTCAATAAAAACATTCTAACACATCTCTCCAATCTAAGCGCACATCAAAACCGCCATCAACAAGCTCGCCGCCAAACATGTCGAACACATGAACTGCTACGGCGAAGGCAACGAACTCCGCATGACCGGCGCCCTCGAGACCTCGAGGTGAGACAAGAGAACTCGTTTTGCAAAAGAAGATCTGCGAGGTTCAGAGATGACAAATTGAGATCATTGAAAATGATACGCGTTTACGTGTTGTGACGAAAAAACCATAAGCGCTGAGAGCTTTTCCATTCAAACGTTCGAATCGACTCAAACATCCTAACACTCATCCCCCCCCGCCCCCAACCCACCCTCCTTACACACCCAGCATGGATTCCTTCACTTACGGTGTCGCTAACCGCGGTTGTTCCGTCCGCATCGGTCGCGACACCGAGAAAGACGGATGCGGTTACTTCGAGGATCGTCGACCTTCCTCTAACTGCGACCCGTATGTCGTTAGCGCGAAATTGATGGACACTATTATGGAGGAGGTTGAGGTTCCGGAGGTTGAAGCTATTAATAGGGCGCTTGCGTGAGAGGTGAACATTTTGGAGAGGCGTCTTTGAACATTTGAACATTTTTGGGTATGAATATTTTTGGGAAAGGGAAGAAGTCGAACAAAGGAGAGAGAGAGGGAAACGGATTGAAAGCTTCAGTTTAACTGAGCTTTTTTTTTTTGCAATGAAATCAATTTGTCTTTGCGACTACTCTCAAACCATCACCTTCCCCACAACCAATGCACCACCACCAACCCCCCCTCAATCCTTCTTTCCCCCAAAGTTTACGGCGGCGGAAGGCTAATCTTCTTGAAAAAGACGTCGTAAACCAAAGTCTGATCAGGCTTAATCAAACACTCCGTCTCAGCCCCCTCCTTCTCAATACACACCCCCTTACTCCCGTAAGCCATCCCCGGAGGTATAATAGCCTGAACAGTATCCCCGACCTTAATATCCCTCAACAAATCATCCAAACCGTCAATAACCTGCTTCTTACCCAAACTAAAAGCCAGGTCCTTACCTTTACCCTCCGAATGAGTAGCGTCGAATATCTGACCGTTAGTCAAGTAACCCGTGTAGGATATTACGCAGATATCGCCGTCTTGGGGGGATGTGGGGGCGCCGAGGGTTGTGGGGAGAGTCGATTTTTTTGTTATGGCGTATTTTACACCTTTGGAGGTCGTGAAGATCTTGGAGATATGACAAAAGGATAAAAGAGAGTTAGACTAAGGTAACTGTGTTTTAAGCGTTTTCTACGATAAGCGAACTGAAAAACGTTTCCCACTAGTGTCGTGCGTCATGTTGTGTGTGCTTTCACGATGTTACGGCGCTCGAATGTTCTTTCCTACACTTACCTCAGGTGCAGCATTAGCTGGCGTCGAGGTCAATAAACCTCCTGCTACAATTCCGCTGCTGAATGTCTTCAAGAAAGAACTCCTTGTATGAAAAGTGTAGGAGGAGGATAGGAGAGGAAGAAGGAGGAAGATTAGGCTACGCATTTTAATGGATTTTTATTGATTGAATGAAGTGGCAAAGTGATCCGACTCTGCGATGATGGAAAGGGAATTATATTGGGAATAGAGTAGGTTATTGCAGCGTTAGAGGTTGATTTGTTGAACTGGTTGATACAGGACAGGGATGCTGCGATATTGTAGGATACAGGTAACGCACTCGCACTTTTTCACTCACAATGATTTCTCAGCTTTTCAACAGAATTAATATCTACCACTGAGAGCAACGTTGACATATCTCGGTATTACCGTCCCGTTGAGCGAGCCATGGTACGAATATGAACATATCGCTTTTGACTCCTTACATTCATAACATGCGAGGCAAGGCGGCACACAAGTGTGGAACGGGGTGGTCAAAGAGCGAGGGCATAAAGTTCTGAATGCGCCGTCGAAAATGCTCCCGGCGGGAAGAATATAGAACTTTGAGTACAATCAATTACGTTTCTTTACAGCGGTTCGCAAAAAAGACGTAACAATAGTGATATATCAAAACCTCCCACCGACGGCACACAAAGATAGGGACTAAGAGTTCTTCGTCTTTCGACATTCCGGCATCGACGAGCGGCGTCGTTGATGGCATCCTTGATGGCATCCTTGATGACATCGTTGATGGCATCGCATAACTAACACTGTTTTTCCTCAGTTTCATCGTTCAATTCCCGTTACTCTTCTCCGCCCACTTCATGGCCCACTTAGTGCACTTCGTCTCTACCATACAGTCCCTATTCCTATCCTAAATGTTTCCTCTCCTTCAACATCATTCCCTTCTTGTCTTTTAAAGATAGTGAAGTCAGAGGAGGATTTTAAGAGATTGCCTGAAACGGGACACCTTAAATACAAGCCTGACAAGCTGTACGAGTTAAGCGCCAATCTTACAGTGTTCACGAGCCCTGAGAAGAAAGGTTTGACTCGGCTTTCTAAATTTCCGAAGCTTCCTCACTCGTCCTACCACATTGATCCGAGCACTTCTTCCCTCTCCCTCCTCTCGATCCTCCTCGGCCAGTACTCGTACAAACCCTACGCCGAGCCTTCACCTCCGATAACCTTCAATCTTTCCTCCCCTCCCCCCCCTTCCCTCTCCCCCCTCTTAACCTCAATCTTCGCTTCAAAAACCCTAATAAACTCCCCCCCAAACCTCCTAAACCCAACAACCTTCACAGCAATAACCTCAACCCTCCTCCCGGGTCCCTGGAAAGAAATTGTCGGCCCTGAACTCTCTTTAAAATTCAAAGCAACCTCAGCCGTCGGTTCCGCAAGCCTCCATCAACCACGAATTTTAAAATATAGACATGTAGGTGAAGGACCATTATTTACTATCATTGGTAAAAGTGTTACGTTTGATTCAGGCGGATTAAGTTTAAAACCTAGGTGAGATATAAAAACTCCGTATAACCCATGTTAAACTCAAAACGTTTGTTATTGTTTGTTAAACCTTGAAACGCGTACAACCTTTCTACAAACAGCGGTAGTATGATAAACATGAAAAAGGATATGGGAGGAGGTGCGATCGCAACCGGTTTATGCATGTTACTAAAAGCTTCAAATTTCAATTTCGAGCTTATCCTACCAGTTGTTGAGAACATGATTAACGGGGAAGCGTATAGATTGGGGGATGTTATTGAACATGATAATGGTTTGACGACGGAGGTTTTGAATACGGATGCGGAGGGGAGGTTGATTTTGAGTGACGCGCTGTGTTGGACGGAGGGAGGTGATGGTGAGAGGCTGGAATGGGGAAAGGTGGGCCGGTGGGGTTTATCAGCTTTAATACTAACGAGGTTATTCGATCTTATACTTGTTACGCGAGTTGCAGGTTATGTTATTGATTTCGCGACGTTGACGGGGGCGGCGAGGGTGGCGTTGGGCGTGGAAGTCGGGTAAGAAGGGTTGCTGCGAGGATTGGAGGAGATTCTGTTTTTATTCTAACTCGTTCGCTTCCCTTTCTCTCCTTAAATCACAGTATGTACTTCACAGACGATGATGAGTTGGGGGAAAGGATCTACAGGAAGGGTCTAGAAGTCAAGGACCCGGTTTGGAGGATGCCGCTTTATGAAGGTTACGAGAAGAGGTTGAAGGGTAAAATCAGGTGAGCACTACTACCTGTATGTGTCGATTCACCGCCACTTTATTCTAACCCTCGCCCAGCGACCTGACGAACGTCACGAGGGATGGAGGGCTAGGTGGGGCCATCACTGCGGCGCTGTACTTGAAGAATTTTGTTCCAGAAAAAAAGAAGTGGGTGCACTTTGACGTTAACGGGATGGATGAGCATGGGATGGGAGAGGCAAACGGCTTGAGAGCTTGTTGGGAGGTCATTAAAGAAATTGTCGAGGAGGAGAAAAATAGAAATTAGATTGCTTCAGAGCATGATTAAGCATAAGATAATTAATTTGTTTTACATCGCACTACGTACGAGCTACTACTACTTCTCCTCCTCGCCGCCCATCAACATTTTCACTTGCTGTACGCTTGACCTCCGTCGCATCTGTGGGTCTTCAACCCTCCCCTTCGTCTTGTTGTACTTGACTCGCCAGTCGTAGGGGATGTACTCGTTCGGAACATGATCAATCCATTTATCTGTGAACCACGCCGGCTTCTCCTCTTCCCATCTGTCCCAGTTTCTGAGCGTCCACGGCTTGAGAAGTTCGTCGCCCCATGTGCGATACACGCCGGGGTGATCCTTGACGATCTTACTTTTGAGGTCATCTTGATCTTCTCGAGCGCTTAAAAAGCATTTTCGTTTGTAGTCCGAGGTCGTGTCTAGGCTATAAAATGTGTTGTGGTAATTACGGTTGATGACTGAGATGAAGGTGACCGCAGACACAAGCCAAATTGCGCCGAGGCTGCCGAGAACTGTGTGCAACATATCTGCATCGAGTTTATTGTCTCCTTAATAGTGAGTTAAATACAATGAGACTGAAATAATGCTGCCTGCCATTGATAGCAGAACCGTTACTAGAAACCAACATCCTCCAAGCTCGCAGGAGCCACGTAAATGGATGAGCATGGTGAAGTCGACCATAAGTTTTATAGCAATCCTCTGACACGAGCAAGAGAGTGGAGAATTAAATTAAATTTCGCTGTGGGATAATAGTAATGTTTCTATTCTCACCTCAAAAATTGACACTACAAGTCTAACGAGGCCTTTTAGGTTGACGAAGTAAAAGAAGTCCCTCTTGACGATCTTGTAGAGAAAGAAAAGTCCCATGTCCGCAGCGAGGTAGTAAATCAGCCACTGTGGGTTCGTCAATGCGAGCAAAGCGCACGAGAAAGTGCGAAGCATGACGTGCGCGAACGAAAGCGACATCATCGACAGGAAACATATAGCACGACTTAAAGCCTTGTCGGGCATGAAGCCTGGATCAGAACAGTGTCAGATTTGTGCAGGAAAGTCAGCAGCGTACCAACCGATGACTTACCGTACTGGAATGGCACTTTTCTTCTCTGTTCGGACGACGTGTCGTAGTCGTAGCTGACCATGGCAGACGTGAACGAAATTGTGGCGGCAGATACGACAATCGATACCATGGCGTCCAAGCCCTTTTCTTCGGCAAAAAGTAAAGCGTAAATCTGCACGATAGATGAAGGGACTGCTTCAAACACTGTCTCGGCAATCTTACAATAAGCCATATCTTGCAGGGGTGGAAAAAGCTGGTGGTCTTCCTGTTCTGAACCTGACCCGACCCTATATGCATCGAGAGCGGGCTTGAATCCAACCAATATTGCAAGCGCATCTTTTAAGAAATGCGACGGCTTCTTCGAGTTATTAGCATATCCAACTAGAATTTGGAAGAACATCGTCAAACCAATCAGCCACGCATTAACCTTTCCGTAACCCTCTTGCCCATCAGTGTTGAAGAACTTTATCGTCATGTAGACGTCGGTGATTAAATCGATCGTCGAGAGCAATGCTCCTGCGAATACTCGTAACCTCAGGCCGAAGTTGCTCGTATTCAAGTTGTACTGAGCGACTTCGACGAAGAAAGAGCGCACCCACTCGTACTCCTTTTCAAACTCTTCCAGAGCTGCGTTCTGGGCGATCCAGTGGTCCACTGCTGCTGACGCTTCAGTGTTCGTTAGAATGATGGTCGACAGGCCCTTCGCCAGGTTGATGGCGTCATTATCCTTCATGTCGCTGAGTGCCGTTGTCACTGTTGGTGCGGCTTTAACCTTGTTGAGGCTGACTTCGTGCAGCAGCGCCCTGATCCAGGGGTGCCGAGGTAGCAGCTCACGCATCGCCGCCGAGATGTAGAGGAACTCGTCGATTCCGACCTTTCCAAGGTCAGCGTGCTTCTTCCAGCCCCCTCTTTTCCTTGCTTTTTTAATCTGGTTGATCAATACTTCGCCCAAGAGCTTTCCGTCCGACTTCTTAAGGTCTTGTAGAAGGATGGAATTGGCGAAGTAGGCTTGATGGTGAGAGAGGATTCTGTTAGTGTTTGGAATGATGAATCCGTTAATGACTGCACTAGGAAGCTTTCCCCCGAAGTTGACATGCGACGACCACTGTAGCTCGGTAGTTCTGTCGTCTAGTTGCGTCACTAGTATGGCACTCTGAACCGAAGCTCTTATCACCGCCTTTCCGACTTTATTTTCAACCTTGGGATGCGAGGTGAGGGGGTGGTACGTGACCATTACGGACTTCTCACTCAACCTCTTCCAGACAATTTTATCTATGGCTTCTCGGTCGGTGAGGGGCGAGGGAAAGGCGAAGTCTTCTTTGAAGACCACGCTGTGCTTGTTCGGGACTTCCAAATAGATCTTTTCGTCGCTTAAATGTTCTTTCATTACTCCAAACGCCGGGTTCTTGCAGTGATAATAATAGTTTGCAGCCCTCGCCGCTACCCAGCTGTGGTTCCCACGGAGCGTACACGTGTACATGGAATAGATATCGCCTAGTTTGGCGTTATAGAAGCCCCTAAAAAACGTGGTCGTCGAGAATGTGGTCTTGAAGTCCTGAAATGGAATCGCCCCCTTCATCTTCAGGCCGGACGTGAGGCCGAGCGCAGAGGTGATCATCTCGTCCTCCTCGTCGGTGTATATTTGTATTTCATTGTCCATTTGTCGTACCATCTCGCCCTCAATCTCAAGGTCCTTGTTGTATGCCTCAGTGTGCTTTATTGCTTCTGGTGAACTCATTACGCTTAGAGCCGTCGAAGACTGACTCCCCATAGGCACGATCCTGTTCTTGCTCTTTATGAAAGTAACTCTGGAAGGGTTCGAAAGTACTTTGCCCGCAGAAGCGAACCCACTCTTGGTGTTGGAGACGGTGAGGATGGCCTGTTCACTTGCATCAGCAATCGCATGTGCAGGGGCCAGTTGTTTACGTTTCTCTTCGAAAGAAGCGAGGTTGTCGGAAGACCTCGCAAAGAGAACGATCTTTCTGACGAACTCCACATCGCCCTCGGATATGCTCTTGTTTTGCAGCACAAACTGCTCTGCAGTGTGGTCGAGGAAGGATTGGAGTTGTGTTAAGGTGAATGTGGGGGGTGTAGTCGTCGGAGGGGAGGCTGACATTTTGAGGAGCGGGGAGGCGGGGGTGGGTAGAAGTTACTGGGTTTGTGATGATTCTCTCTTGATGGCTTTCCTGGTTTTATTTTCTCAAGTGTATTCCCAGCAGATGGCACGGTGGCACAGCAGAGTGTTCTTTTTTGAGAGTGAAATGAAGAAAAGCAATATTTCTATGATCAAAAAACCTTTGCGCTAACTTTCTATTTAAAGTTGTGTATCTCTCCACTCACTGTGCTGTGTGTCGTTACTCCACGTCGTTCAACGCATCCACCATGAGACCCTCAAGTCTGTCCTGCTTTTCTTTCAAACCTCTCGCCCTCCTCGCGTTCCTCTCCTCTATGACACTGTTCTCGATCTTCATGAGCAGCCTCCCGTCCGCGTAGCTGTCCATGCTGGCGTCCTTCATCTTGTGCCTGACCTCCCCCATCCTCTCGGAGACGCTGCCGCTCCGGCGGACCCTCCCCGAGGAGAGAGCTTCGTCTGACTCCATGTCGAAGCTGGACGTCCTGCCGGATATGCTCCTCTGCATTATCTTGCGGTTAGGGGGCGATATCTGGGACGGGTGCTGGGGGGGCTCCTTCTCCTTGTCCTTCTCGCTGTCGGAGCTTCGGCCGGTGAACGTCCCCATCTTGCGGAGCAAGTTCTTCGGTGAAAGGGCGGACCCTCTCCTTGCCTTCGGCGACGTACCCCCCCCAGGCGGCGCCGGCGCGTCGGTGTTGATTGAGAGCCGGCCCTTACCCTCCCCTCCCCCACCGCCACTATCAGCCCAATGCGCCCCCTCCTCCCCATCCCTCCCGTCCCCCCCCTCCCCTCCCATGCTCAAGGACCTCTCCGTCATGCTAAGGCTGCTCCTCCTCTCCTCCTCCCTCTCGTGCAAGCTCAAAGCGATGTCGGGGGGCAGCCTATAAATGATGCTGTTCCTCCTGTACGCATTGACGCGGCCTCCTCCCTCCACGGCATTGAAGGCCTCGACTTCTAGCTCCGCCCTGCAAAGTTTGTGTATGTCGGCGGCGTTAAAAAAGTTGGTGGAGTTGGCAGCACAACGTCAACGTTGATTTATCGTAGTTTTGGCTTCGTCCTCGCACGTTCTTACCTCTCGCTCTCGCAGAGCATGCTGCTCTTCTTGTCTATTATGAAGATGTTGTCGAGGCTCATCCCCACCTCGCTGTAAGCCTTCATGTCCGTCAGCTTGTTCCCGAAGCCCGCAATGAAGAGCTTGTTCTCCTTGACCCTCCCCGCCGCCGCGAAGGGCAGCACGATCTGCCTCCTCAAAACATCCGCCTTGAACTCGTTAGGGTTCTTCTTCACTAGCTCGGTTATCAGCACGTCCCTGACGCTACCAGTGTGACACAGCATCAAACCAACAGGAAGTTTCTTCGACCCCTGCTTGAGATTCGATATAAACTTACGAGTATAGCCCATCAAACTAATCGGCCTACTAGTCAAATAGACGAACCTCAAATCTCTCTTCTCCAGCTGTCGCAAAGCAACGAGTTAGAGTTTAAAATATAAATCACCAAATTTGCTGACTCCCCACGTTTCCTCACCTCCGTGTAAAATTCGCAAACGCCGTTATGCGTATGTCCGAAACCTCCGTCCATTCCTATAGAATCCACTAAACCCACAACGTCAGACTTCGTTATCGTACCGTCAATATCACTGACGACCAATAGATCGTCATGGTTCCATAAGAATATCCGGCCGGAGCATGTGCGTGATTTTGTGCGTCCGTTTGTTTGGTATATGTTCTCGTAGATTACTGAGTTTATGCCTTTGAGGATTTTACCGCTTTCGATGAGACGGTGGATCACTTGAGGGTCGGGTTTGGTACTAAAGAGGAACCGAGACGAGAAGCGAAACGTGAGTTTTTAATTAAGTACAGGTGCAATGAGTGGTAGTGATCGACGCAGCGCCTTGGGTTTGCTTACCTGTTTGAATGGACGAAGATGGCGTGAGGGCTTGGAGGGACAAGCCTCATTTGGAGCTCTGTCACTTCGGAGGAGTTTATGTAGACATGGACTGTGAAGGAGTCACTGCCTATGAAGGTCTGCTTGACGGGGGAGGTTCCCAACGAAGTCGGGGAGGAGGAGGAGGAGGAGTTCATTATCGACGGAAGGGAACGCTCGGAGGTCGACAAGTTCGTCGACGCGGTGGAGTATGTAGAATCATCCTCGGAGACGGACCTGCGACGAGTCGTCGAAGGGCGGGCCATCTTCTTCAAATTCGCCTTGAAGCCGCTGGCCATCGCCTTGAGGGTATCCCTGCGAAGAGCGAAGAGCGAAGAGCGAAGAGCGAAGAGCGAAGAGCGAAGAGCGAAGCGAGGAGTTAGAATAAAGAGCGGTGCAGCCTCCAGAGTGGGAATATGTTCTCAACGTTCTTACCTCTTCCTCATCTTCTTTTTCTCCGACCTAGGCGAACCCTGCCCCTCGCCATTGGGCATTTCAAAGTCCTCCTCCTCATCGTCCTCCTCGTTGTCATCGTCCTCATCCTCCTCCTCGTCGCTAACATCATCATCGAACGTCTCCTGAAGCACACCCGTATGCCTAGCCTTCTCCCCCGGTCCCGTCGGCTGCAAGTCCTTCTCGGATGGACCGCTGACGCTGAGGCGACGGCCGAGAGACTTAGCGAGATTGCGCATACCTTTTGCGCCTCTCTTGGCGTAACGCATTACTCTACCTTCTCGACGTAAGGATACTATCCAGTCGCTGCTTGATAAGGGTGTAGGCTGACCGGAGGACTCGGTGGAGGTTGGGTTAGGGAGGACGAGGAGGACGTCGAGGCAGTCGCCGCCGAGGGGACGATTGGAGGTTGGTTGGGTTGAGGAGGAACTCTCGAGGACTGCGGAGGTGGAGGAGGAATCGGGGATTGACATGGGGGAGGTAGAGGGAGGTAGTGAAGACATTTTTGGGTTATTTGGCTAGTCTAAGATCTAAGTCTAAGGAGAGAGATGTTGCATGTGTGAGAAGAGCGTACGGGGTTAAGTTTTATCACCCTGAGATCCTGCCGGGCAGTGAGTTTGGCTGCTCTGAAAGGTAGATAGAGCATAAAACAATTTAAAACAAACTCTGGACAATTTCGTTTATTGAGGTGATGGTTTTATGATATGATGTCATAATGCCGCAAATAAATACTAACAGTCAGTAAGCAAAGCTGAGCAGCAAAAAATGCCTGGATCCAGGCAAAACTGCTCATAGTTCTACTGTAATCCAACCATGTCCTCCTCGCCGCTCCATTTGACCGTGATTGGAGACGTATTCGTTGACGTAACGATTCAAACGCCTAATTTGCAACCGCCTCCTGGTTCAGATACGCTGATACCGCCAGTGAAGACTGCACCTGGGGGCTCGGGTATCAATTTCCTCACTCACTTTACGGCAAACTATATTGACAATACTGCTAGTCTACCGAATGTTACTGTAGAATTCCACACCGCCTTCAACACTGAAGACGATTGCGGTGAAATTCTACTACAGCACCTCTCCACCCTGCCGCAAGTCACAACACACTGTTTCGACAACTCTTCGAATGCGGCGACAGGCCACTGCGTGGTCCTGACATCCTCGGTATCGTCCGAGCGTACCTTCTTCACCCACCGCGGCGCGATGAACCACCTCAACCCTGCTCCTCTCTCTCCGCCGACCACAGCATCCCACTTTCACCTGACCGGCTTAATGAACATGACCTTGGTCCTGGACACCCTCCGCTCCTCTCCTTCAACCTCTCCCATCCTCCTCACTCTAAAATCCCACCACTCCAACGGCCGCACAACTTCTCTCGTACCTCAATTCAGTCCCAACCCTTCTGACTACTCTCTAATCTCCCACCTTCTCCCCTACACGACCTACCTAATCTTGAGCGAAAACGAAGCCACCTCCATAGCATCTTCCATAACGAAAACCTCCGAAGATTACGTTAAATTCTTCACCAAAAACGTCGAATACACAATCGTAACAAAAGGTTCCCTCGGCGCATGCATAATAAAAAGAAACTCAGGAATAATCCTAACCTCATCTTCCCCTCTTGTACATTCCGTAGTCGACTCGACGGGAGCAGGCGACGCGTTCGCCGCTGGTTTCCTCAAAAGTATTAAAGTGGAAGAGAAAGATATGCTAGAAAGTCTAAGGATAGGGTGCGCTTATGGAGGCGCAGCGTGCATGAAACTCGGCGCTACGGTAGCATTAGAACGTGTTAATGAGTTGATGAAGACTGTGGATGTGTCGCTTGAATCTTCGTCCTTCAAGGATTCTGGTAAAGAAGTTTTTTGCGTGTTCGACTTCGACCAGACGCTGACGTGCGTTGAGACTAGCGAGTTTCATTTCAGCTCGGACAATAAAGTTGCGAGTGTCAATCAAGTCTTCGGTTCGCAACATCGGATGAATATGATCGTGGAAATGCTTAAAGAATTGAAAGGCAAAGGCTGCAGAATTTCTATTCTGAGCAACAATTCGTCGTTCGTCATTAGAAAGTGTTTGAGAAAATTGTGCCCAGAAGCCGAAAGTTGCTTTGAGAGAATATTGGGATTTGAAGACGTTCAATGTAATAACTTGGGCATGCCTTGCTCGAAGTCCGTTAGCATCCTTGATATTATCGGGCGGAATAGCAGTAACAGCAGCAGCAGAAGCGTAATATTCATAGACGATAACAAAACGAATATACGAGATGTTCAGAAAATTGAAGGGGGTGTTGAAACGAAATTAATTGCAAGAGGAGGAATGGACGAGGCCGACATCCAGGAAATAATAGACTGGGCAGGCCAACAACTAAACACATAAAATAATGACATATTTTATTAGCAAAACAAAAACCATCCATCAACTTTCGTCCATTGCGTCTGCGACTTCTTCAACCGCCACATCTTCGGCCCCTACGAAACTGACTAAACTGCTCGCGCCTCCGCCCACTGTTGCGACCGTCTCCCCGTACAAATGTGAATAGTCCTTCAAATGTTGCTTCGCCTCCTTCTCCGAGAAGCTCTGCAGGAACTTGAACCCTTGAAACTTCCTATGGAGCGCCGACCCCGACCAGAGCACCTTGGCGTAATTGTTAGGGTTGTACTTGCTAAGCTGCACGCCGTTACGACCCTCCTCCAGTTCCTCCTCTTCGCTGTCGCTGTCTTCGTCTCCGTCTCCGGACCACTTCATCCTGTGGGTGATGAGGCGGGTGTACCTGCGATGAGCGATCGAGTTAGATTAAAGCTTTTGCGCTCGGGATCCACCCCTCGCAACCCCTACCTCTTTATCGCCTTACTCCCTCCCTCGACGATCAGCACGCAGCCGAGGTCCTTGCACTCCAGCACGATCCCGCTCAAATTGTTCTGCTGGGCCGTCAGATCGACCTTGGCCCTGTGGAGCCTATGCGACATGTCCAGGACGAAGAAGGCGGCGACGCTCAGGCCCTTGCTGGTGTCCTCGAGGCGCTTCTTTGCCTTCTTCTCGTCCTTCTGCTCCTTCGTGAGCTTCCTGGCCTCGTTGTCGGCCATGTGCTTGTCCTGCCTCGCCTGGATCTGCTTCTGCACGACCGCCTCCATCTTGGAAGGGTCCATCACGGCGCTGTCCCCCATGACCTTCATGAAGTTCGCCAGCGTCAGCTTCTGCTCGGGGGCGTCGACGAGGCCGAGGGCCTGCTTGTCCCGCAGGTCCTGGAGTTTCTCGGCGCGGTTCAGCCTGCGCTGCCTCTTGCGCTCCTTCTGCGTCAGGTAGACGGTCGGCTGAGGGGGGGGCTTGTTGCTCCAGTTTAGCGGCTTAACCGGTATGGGGTGCTCCACGAGCTTGTGCGTCTTGGCCTGTATGTAGTCGAGCGACTTGAAAATCTTGGCCACGTCAAGCTTGATCTCGGGCTGCGTCGACTCCGTTGTGGAGTTGCTTTTGGAGTCCATGATCCGGGCGCTCCTCGCCTTCTCGGCCCTCGAAACCTGCGGCAAAACGGAGCGACGAGTTAGAATAAATTTCCTTGACTGCTCCAGCTTATACAGGCGGTTCGTTCTCACCTCGTCCAGAGTCTCCTTCGGGCACAGGTCGTAATCCCACCACTCCATGGCAAGCGGAACTTTTCCGCAAACGTCGCTCCTCGGAGGAAGCTCGCCGCCCCCTCCCCCAAAAACATCCGCCTGCACCACCGCGGTCGCCGAAGGGGCGGCGACGTTCTTGGTGATTTGCTTCCTACCGCTGCCGTAGCCCGCCTTCAGCACCTCCGCGCTCTTGGCCTTGACGATTGCGGCCTTCTCCATGATCTGCCCCTTCTCGAAGAAATTGAACTCCTTGTTCGAGCGCTGCGATGAGCGAGGCGAGCGTGAAGACCGGGTTAGAAGCCGCAGCGGGAAAGTGGTACTTCCTTATGTGACTGCAGTGGCCTCAGTCAATTCCAACTCACCTTGTTTCTTTGGGTGGTCTTCAAGGAGCTGTCCCAGCCGCTGCTGCTGAACTCTTCCTCCTCGTCCAAGTGGGCGAGGTAGGGATTGGAGCTCTTCTTGGGCTGCTTGGCGCTGGCGGCCTCCGCGGCGCGCTCCTGGTCCGCGGCCAGGGAGGAGGCTATAGTTGTGGTCCTTCCAGTGTCGTTCAGGTCCAACTCAAAGACCTGAGCCTTCTTCGGCGCGGCCGCAGCCGCCTTGGCCTTGGCGGCTGCCAGCTTCTTCTCCTTGGCCGCGGCCAGCCTCGCCGCGACGCTCGCCTTCTTAGCAGCAATCGCAGCGGCCCTGTCCTCGGCGGCGGCGCCCCCCTCAATTTTCATCTTCTTGGCGGACGGAGCAGGGGCCTCCTCCGCCTCGCCGCTGTCTCCCCACCGCGAGCGCTTCTTTCTCGCGGGGCTCGCATTCGTTTTTGTTTTGTTTGCGGAAGTGTCGCTGGCATTTGAAGACACCGAATTGGACCTCGAACGCGTTGCTCGTCTGGGCGGCATTTTCTATTATAGAACACTTCTTCTACCGATTAGCGTACTACTGCTACTTCGCTCTAATTTATCTATAAATTTTTATCCCGAATATTTGTTCGTTGGTTTGACGCGAGATCGTGTTGTTGAAAATTTACAATGAAAACCTCCCAGTGCATGTGTGAAATAAGTGATTCCTGAGAAAAGCAATGGCGAAGAAGCCGAAAAAGACTCCCGAAGAGAAGTCCGCGGCGAAGGTTGCCAAGAGCCGCCTGTTCAAACGTGCCCGCGAAGAATGGGTCACGTAAGTCCTCCTCAAGTCTCCCGTCAATTATGGCGCATGGGCCCGAACACAAAACACTCACCCACCGCCCTCCAACTGCAGGCTCTCGTTCGCATCAGTCGCCTTCGTGGCGTCGACGTACGCCAACGCCTCGCTGCCGAAGATGCTGGGCCGTCTGCTGGACGACTCGTCTTCTTCGAAGCCTGACACTGCCCTGTGGACGAAGGCCGCCACGCTCTTCTGCATTGGAGGCCTCGGCTCCATGGTCCGCACTGCGCTCTTGTCCCAGGCGGAGACCCGCATCATCGCGAAGATGAAGAACGAGGTGTACACCGGCCTGATCACTGCCGACTTGTCCACCACCTACGACAAGGACACTCTTCCCTCCACTACCCTCGTGCTCCACACCCTCGTCCCCACCGCCGCCCACAGCGTGACGTCGACCCTCGTGTCCCTCTTCAGGAGCACCAGCGGGACTTTCAACGGTATGTACATGCTGTTCAGCATATCTCCGCAGCTGACCATGTACTCCGGGATTGTTGTGCCCTGCGTGGGCGTCGGCAGCGTCGTGCTGAGTAAGTTGAAAAAGAAGTACAAGGCCGCCCAGACCGAAGTAGAGGACGAGGCCAACAAGCTCAGTGAGGAGAGGCTGATGAACTTGCCCCTGGTGAAGCTCTCCAACACCGAGGAGCAGGAGAAGGCGGCCTACGCCGACCTCATGGCCAAGACCACCAAGCTCTCCAAGAAGACCAGGTGAGCGTCCAACGCTGGTGGTGAATAAATAATCAAATGTCTAACTCTTCGCTCCCTCCTATGCAGCATCGCCGAAGGCCTCTTCCTCGGCACGATGTTCTCCGCGACCGGCTTCGTGCTGGGTGGGGTTATGAGGGCCGGAGGAAAGCTCTGCAAGGAGGGGAAGCTTACGCCCGGCCAGCTCACGTCTTATGCGACCTACACTGCACTTCTGGGAGCGGGAGCGGCTGGAGTGGCAAAGGTGAGCGACAGCGAAAAGCGAACCTCGTTTCGTTCATTCTAACCCTCCCCCCCCCCC